>SSOS01000002.1:2070507-2380410 GCA_004849945.1 Aspergillus ochraceus
TTTTTTTATATTTTTAAATAATTATTGTGAATAGTTATAGCTAAATATAAATTAATATAAAAAATCTGCCTTTCTGCTGAAAATGCCTGACCGGTGTTGACCACCCACTGCCGAAAGGCGGTGGGTGGTCCGCAGGATCCCGGAGGCCACGGATAAATAAAATTTAATACTAATTAAATTCCGAATTAATTAATCTATATCTTACTCTTTAAGAAGCCGCGGGTTAGTATAAATTTTATTATTAAAATATAATTATATTAAAAAAAATCTATATAATAATATTTTAATAATATTTATATATTATTTTTAGCTCGCCGGTCTTCTTATATATAATCTAATTAAAAAATAACTAAATATTACATTTTTTAAATTTACTAATCTATCTAATATTCTTATAAAGATCTAGCTTTAGACTATATTTAATATTTAATTATTAATATATAAATTATCTTTATAATATCTTTGTTTAAGTATTTTATTTATCGCTAAGATAGAGAATATAAAATTGCTAAAAAATTTACTAATATATTTAAATAAAGTAAAAGATCTTTCGATTATTAAGTTAATTTATTAAAATTTAGATTCGGTTTTTAGGTATAACTCTTAGATATTTAAGAATAATAATATTTTTTAAATAAGTACTATCTATTCAAAGAATTAGTCGGACTAATTATTAAAGATCTAAATTATATTCTAGTAGTATAGTATAATATATAACTTAGGCGGATTCTAGAGTTTAATATATTAAATATTATTTTAGTATAAATTAAGTTTAGGTAATATATCGATTATTTTAAGTAATAATAGAACTTTTTAATCTTTATTAGAGAGATTAGATTAGAGTTAAAAATAAATAATAATTATATATAATTTTAAAAATATAATTAACTAGTTATAATAATAAATTATAACTTTGGAAGATCGCTTAGCTATTAAGTTAGTTAAGATTAAATTATCTAAAATATTTAATAGTACTAGATTTAAATTATAGACTTTTATAATCTAGTTAAATATATATCTCTAGATAAATTATAAGAAGTTAATATATAAAATAGATAAGATTCTTTTTATATTTATCTATCTTATTAGCTTAGTATTTAATTAATTTAAATTTTTTATTAGGAACTATTAAGAGCGAATTAAAAAGAATTAAAATTAAAATATTAAAAATATCTTTATTAGTTATAATAAATTTAAAAAATATCTTTATACGATATTTAAGAATATTAATACGGTATAAAATATAAAATAAAAATTTTAGTAATTTAAATAGACCGGATCTATAACTAAGTATATATTAAACTTTTAGCAAGTTATATTTTATCTTAATTAAAATGACGACGCTTATATTACGCGATTTAAAAAAGAACTAAAACTAGAAATTTAAAAAAAATTAATCTAAATAAAGAGACTACAAAAACTTAGTTAAAATAATTAAATAAATAATTAAGATTAATAATAAATTCTATAATTTTAATATTTAAAAAAAAGAAAATAATCTAAAATATAATTTTAAAAAAACCCGAGAACGAATAGCTATTATATTAATAATAGATAATTAGTATAACTAAGAAACTAGAGATATAGTAATTTTTATAATTTATAATTAATAAAGCTCGACGCTACTGATAAATAGTAATAAAACTTATTAAAAGACGAGATCGAATAATAATAAAAAAAATAGTTATATTTTAATTATAAAAAAGTAAGATATATATCTCGATAATATAAAATTTTAAAAAAATAGAACTAAAAAGATAAATAAAATAATTAAAAAAAATTTCAAGTAATAGAAGAATTTAATAAATTAATAATTAATACTCGAGAAATATATAATCTAAATAAGTTATTAATATCTATACTATAAATAGCCTAGATACTACATGACAAAGAAAAAGCGCTTAAAAAAAGCGAATTAAAAAGAAATAATTAATATATAAGATTAGTATATAATACCTATAGACTATCAAATAATATAGAAGAAGCTAAAATTTTAAATTTATTATAATTATTTATAGAGAAAGTAGAGAAGCTTTTTAATATAATATATTATAATAATAATTAAATAGAAAGATAGTTTTAGAACTTATAAATATTAAATAATAATAATTATAATTAATCTATTAAATAAAAGATAGATAGATCTCTTAAATTTATTAATAATAAACTAGATCTAGTAGATAATAATTTAATTATAATATTAAAAAACTTTAATTCTTTAAATAAATAATATAAAACTTAGTAGATTAGCTATAATCTTAATATAAAAAAACTTGATAAGATATCTAAAATATCTAATAAAATTTTTTATAAAATTATATCTAATTAGGACAGTACTAGCAGCGCTAATATAGAAAATAATTAAGTAATTAAAAATATCTTTAATTATAATTAAACGAAAAACGGAGTCTCTAGTCTAAAAGATAATATTATAGTTAATTAGTATATTACTCAGCTAATATAAAAAATCGAAAAAAAATAATAAATAGATTAATTAATCTAAGAACTAAAGAAAAATCTAAAATAATTTATTTAAAAATTATAAAATATCTTTATATAATATCTATACTAGAAGTTAGACTACTAGAATCTATAAATAGAAAATTAGAAAATATATTATTTAAGATATATATTATAAAACTAAATATAAGATATATAACTAATAGAATTATAACTATAATTAAGCTATTATTATAAGAAGTAATACTATAGAATATATTAGATTACTATATAAATACTAAAAAAATAATTATAAATATCTATATTAGAAAATATATCTAGAGTATTATTATATCTTATAAATTATATATTATAATAATAACTATAACTACCTAATATATAAGATATTAAAGACAATTATTTAAAAATATTAAAATTTAGAAACGTAATAATACCCTTATAAAAAATTAAAGTATATTTATATTAGATACTTAGTTTACCCGAAGTACAATACGCGATACTAAAAAAAATATTATAGAGATTATTATCTAGTATATTATAATACTAAATTAAAATAATACTTTTTATAGTAGCTCTAAAGATTATAAGAATTCTATTAAATAATAAATTTATTAGTAATAATCTAGAAAAAATTATATTTAAAGTTAATAATTAAAATTTTAAACTAAAATATTTAAGTTTTAGTAGATTTTAGAGTAATAGATAACTTTATAGATCTAAAATTTTAAAAATTATAAAAATTAGGCTAAAGCCTATTTTAAAATTAAATAATAAACTATTAAAAAAAAGTTTTATAATTAAATCAAGATCGATATCTATAGTTATAAAAAATTATTTTAAATATATAAATTTCGATATAACACCTTTAGAATAGTATAATATAGTATTAAAAATTTTATAGCTTAGAAATTATAACTTAAAAATTAATTAAAAGATAAAAGATCTTTAATTTATATAATATAAATATCTATAGTAAAGCTAGATATTAAAAATATTTAAAACTAAATAGTATATTTAGAATAAAGATTATTAAATTAATATTAAAAAGTTATAGAGTAAACCTATAAATATATTAATTAATAATAATAAATATAATATTACAAATATAATTATAACAGCAATCGATTTTATTAATAAAAAATAGTTAGTATAATTATTTAGTTAAGTACTAGATACGAAGAAATAATACGCTTAAATAATAATTATTATCGAATATTATATAGACTCTTACAAAGAGATCGAGTTATAATAAATAATTAATATTATAGATTTAGTAGCTAATAAAGAATTAGATAGATTATTATATAAATATAAAAGATTTTAGAAACCTTATAAATAGCTAGAAAAATCTAAATTACTAAAATATAATAAATATAACTATTATATCTTACTTAAGAATAAGAACAAAATTATATATAAAAATTTTATTTAATATTAAAAAAAGAATTATAAGTTTTATAATAGTATATTAATAAATAATTAGTAAAAGAATATATTCGACTATTAATATCGCTAGTAGAATATAAAATCCTATTTATATTAAAAAAAATAAAAATCTATAATTATATATAGATTATTAACTATTAAATAAATAAATAGTTAAAAATCGATATCTATTATTACTTATTTTAGAGATTTAAGATAAGATTAAAAAAATAAAATAATTTACTAAATTTAATATTACTGACCTATATAATAGATTGCGAATTATAGAAAAAAAATAAATAAAAGATAATTTTTAAAATAAAATATAGATATTTTAAATATATAATTATATTATTTAGACTAACTAATAAACTAGTATTATTTTAATAATTTATTAATAAAGTTCTAGAAGAACTACTTAATATATTTATTATTATATATTTAAACGATATCCTAGTATTTTTAAATACTAAAGAAGAATATATTTAATATATAAAATAAATACTATAAATTCTATATTTATAAGATAGAGTTCCTTGGATACTAAATATTAATCAAAGAAATATAAATAGAAAAGAATAAAATCTAAATAATTAGAGATTAATCTATACTAAAAAATTTAAAAGAAGTCTAATAATTTATAAAATTAATTAACTACTATTAACAATTTATTAACAACTATATAAATATTATAATATTAATATTTAATCTAATAAAAAAGACAGAAAAATTCAAATAAATATTATAAATATAATAAGCTTTTAAGAAAACTAAAAGAAGAATTACTATTATACTAATTTTTATATAATATAATCTAAATAGACTAATCACAATTAAAACTAATATATTAGACTATATTATTAAGATAAGATTAATATAACTAGATAAAAATAGTAAAGTAAAACTAGTAGTATTTTACTCGCGAAAGCTTATTTAAGTAGAAATAAACTATAATATCTATAATAAGGAATTACTAATTATAATAATAGTATTTAAAGTATAAAGAGTTTATCTAAAAGAAGTTTAGTATTAGATTCTAGTAAAAATAAATTATAAAAATCTTATATTCTTTATTATAACTAAGAAATTAACTAGAAGATAAGTAAAATAATTAGAAAAATTATTATAGTTTAACTTTAGAATTAAGTATTTTAAAAAAATAGAAAACAGATAGATAGATATATTTAATTAATAACTAAATAATAAGATTATTAATTAAATTATAAAACTAGCGATTCTTAAGAGAAATAAAAATAATTTATTATTATATAATAAATAATATTTAATCTTAGTAATAATTAATATTAGCGATAACCTCATTAATAAAATTATTAAAGTAACTAAAAATAATATATTAATTTAAAAAATCCTAGCTAATTCAGAAAATAATAATAAGATAGTTATAAATAAGAATAAAATAATATATATATATAGACTTATCTATATACTTAAGTATATAAGAAATAAGATTATTATAATATATTATAATAATCTACTACACGGTTACTTCGGAATAGAAAAAACTATAGAGTAGATTTTAAAGAATTATTATTTTCTAAATATAGATAAAAGATATAGAAGTATATTAAGAAATATAAAACTTATATTAAAAATAAATTAATAAGATATTAATCTTATAAAAAAATATAACTAATAGATATATTTTCGGGATCTTAAAAATAGATTATAATAGATTTTATAAAATTTTTACTCGAGTTATAAAGATAGAATATAATTACTATTATTATAAATAGATTAATAAAATACAAAAATTTTATATCTAGTAAAACTACAATAACAGTTAATAATATAGCTTACTTATTAATTATATATATTATTACGCAATATAGAATACGATAATAAATTATTTTAGATAAAGATAAATTCTTTATATTAAAATTTTAATAATTAATTATAGATCTAATAGAGATTAATTATTTATTAATTATAATATATTACCTATAAGAAAATAGTTAAACAGAATAAATAAACTAAATAATAAAATAGTATCTAAAATACTATATAAATTATTAATAAAATAATTAGATAGAACTATTATCTATAATATTATTTATATATAATAATATAATATACTTAATAATAGAAGTTATACTATTCTATATAAATCATAGTTATAATCATATTTTAACTAGAGAATCAAGAAATAAAGTATTAATTATAATAAAAATAAAGAAAATACTAAATACACTTAGATATCTTTATATATAAATAATAAGAAATATTAATTTCTTTAATCTTAGAGTAGTAATTTACTATAATAAATATTATAAGGAGAAATCTAATTTTAAAAAAAAAATATTCTTATTTTATAGAAATATTAAAATTAAGCGATTAAGTTAGAAACTTAACTATTAAAAAATCGGACTATTTAAAATCAATAAAAAAATTAGAAGAGTTAATTATTACTTAAAATTATTAAAGTTAATAAAAATATATCTAATATTTTATATTTTATTACTAGAATCTATATCAGAAAACATTTAGATCGCAGAAAATATAAAAATTATAAATAATATAAAATAAAAATATAAAGTTAAAAAAATTCTATAATATAAGAAAGTTAGAGAAAAACTATACTATTTAATAAAATAAAAAGATTATAATATCTCAGAAAATACTTAGAAATCTAAAAATTTAATAGAATACTTTTAACTAGTTTAATAGTACTACTAGCGGAAGAGTTGAATAATTTCTAAAAGAAAAAAAATAACTAAACAATTTTTTTTATTATTTAAATAAACCCCGAAGAATTATCGAACAAAACAGCTAGTTAAATAATCTTTATAAAAAACTAAAATATATTATTATTCTTTTTATCTAAAATTTATAATAATTTTATATTATATTCTAATATTTTAAATTTTCTTAATTTAAGAAATTCTTATTATTTTTATAAATAAGAATAATAAACTAGAATCTTAATTAATTTAGTTTAAACTTCGGCTAAATAAGTCTATAATTACTTAAACTTAGGTTGCAGCAGTTCTAGTTTATTATTAATTATAAATAAATTAGAAATAAGCTTATCCTCTATATATTTTAGTAATATTTACTTATTATCGGTATAAAAATCGCGGTGGTAGATATAACCGTAATAGATATAGAAAATATATTTAAAATAGTAATAATTTTAATCTATAATCTACTTCTTACTAAAAGAGAAGTAATATTTATACTATATAAAAAATAAAAAATTATAACTTGAAATATATTCTATCTAATCGTGACGAACGGCGGTTTAATTATAAAAAAAAATAAAAAATCTTAGAAACATTTTTTAATATATTATTAGCGCGACGCTTAGGCATAATAAAGTAATATTAAAAAAGTAAAAAAGTACTTAATAAATATTTATTTAAAAGAGTAATTAAGTTTTTATATTTTTAGAGATAAAAGTCTAGAAGAGAAAAAATAATATTATAATATTAATACTAGTTACTGTTGGAATACGGGGTACTAGAAGCAGTGAAGGTGATCAAAGACTTCATAAATTAAAGATTAACTATTCTAATAATAATCTATCTACATAAAAGAAGAGCCTCTTTATATATAATACAGTAGTGAATTCAATAGAATCTTCTATTTTATTATATCAAAGCTTTACAGCTCGAATATAGGATCTTATAGTTAGAAAGATAAAAATCTTTATTTCTTATATAGTTACCGGAATCTTCCACACACCCTCTTAAGATACAGCTATTCAAAGCTTTATTAAATACTACTATTAACTATTAAGAGGTCTATATATAGTAGAAATTATTTAATACTTATAGTCTTAGCGTATTAATTAAATTTCATCTTTAAAAGCGATTTTATTAATATATTAGTGATTATTTCTTCCGTAGAGAGATAATAAAGCTTAATATTATTATTTTAAATCGCGTTATAAATCTAATATATACGAATATTAATATATTTATTTTAAGTATATATTTAAGTATTTTTAATAAGCTTTATTACTAGCTCTAAATTAGTATAAATAATTACCGGTCTAACTTCTTTAAAACATATTAATTTAAATAAATTAATAAATTAAAAAGCTTCTCTCTCCGCTATACTAATTACTATATATTTAGCTTTATATATAGATAAGTTTATAATTATTTAAAGCTTTAAAATCTATAAAATAAGCTCTCTATTAAATATAAAAATAAAGCTAGTAGTAGATTATTTTATATTAAAATCTCTATTAAAATTAATATTTATATAACTCTTTAAAGTCTCTAAATACTTAATATTATAAATTTCTTTATCCTTTTTATTCTTATTCTTTAAAAACGCTTAAAATATAATATCTTTATTAATTATTAAATAAAAATATTATAATAAATATATTAATTCTCTTATATATAAGTTGTTAAAATTTAATATAAATTATATAAAATAATTAATTAAATATAATATCTCTAAGCGCGTTTAAAGCGTAATATATATTAATAATCCTAATAATCTTTAATAACGCTTTATTAATATAAAATTAGGCTTTTTTAAGATTAATTTAAAAAGATAAATATCTTTATATATTAAAATAAATAAGATCTTCTTCAAGTATTAAGTATATATTATATATATATAGATTAGATTAGCTTAATTTTTCAATTTAATTAATCTTTTTTTATCTTTATTCCGAGATAATAAGTAGCCTCTTAAAAATAAGCGCTATTAAATATACTATTAATTACTATATATATTTTCTTAACAGCCTTATAGGGTCTACTAAATAAAGAATTATTTATATAAAGAATTAAAAGAGTATCTATATTATTAGTAAAAAAATATTTATTTATAAAAAAGAGATAGAGGCTTATCTTTACTATTTTAATATAAAATATAAAAAATTATATTCTTGTAAATTACTTTAAGCTATAGAAAAATAAAAGAAGCTAGTAAGTTTTTTTATTATTATTTTTAAAATTCTTTTATTACTCTATATAAATAACCTTATTATTAAAAAAATTATCTTATAAAAATATAAGTTTTATATCTTTTTAAAAATAGTTATAATCGAAAGCCGTAGTAATCGCGAAAAATATACGAATAATAGTAAAATATATAATAGAAGAATATATCTTCTAAAAATTAATTTTATATTATTATATAAAACTTCTTATTACCTATTTTATCTTAAATTGCGAGATATAATTATTAATATTTATTTTAAACTTATAGATCTAATACTCGGGAAGTATTTTTTAGCTATTTAATAGATTAATAGAAAACTATAACTTATACTTAATAAGATCTTTAATTTTAGACTTTATAATTTTTATTTATTTATCTTTATAAGAAGACTCTATAGCTTCTTAATAAGAAAAAGATTTAATTATATTATTATAATTATTATAATATTCGCTGGCGAAGAAATAATCTATAAAAAGAATATAAATAGCTACTTTTTAAAGCAATTTTAATAAGCTTTTAATTAGATAGCTAATAAAATTATTAATTTTAGATTTAATAATTATATATTAAGAAAGTCTATCTTTAGAATTATTATTTAAGATAACTTTATAAAAATTCTATTATAATATTTATATTATTAGAAGCTTTCTCTACTTACTATAATTATTATTTAGAAATTTATAAATTTTAGAATTTAATTCTTTATTAAATCTAATATCTCTAATATACTTAAGCTTATTTATTAAAGCTTTTTATATAACATATTATTTTTAAGAGAGTTATAGCCGACTAATTTAATTATATATATATATATAGATTAATCTTTATAATTCCTTTTCTAGAGCGAATCTCTAATAAAATAGTAATTATATATTTATAGTTAATTATTCTAACGCTTTTTATATTCGGCTTTTTAAAATTATAGATTTTATAAAGTGTTAAGTCTTTCTCTCTTACAGATAAAATATTATAAAAAAAAATAATTATTTTTATTATCTTTATTTATAGATCTCGAGGTAAGCTATTATTAATTAATATAATATAAATCTTTATAAAAATAATCCTTAAAAGTCTTTTAATAGAGCTATTTTAGCTATAAATATAAAATATAATAAATTTTTATTAAATATTTCGCTTCTTTGCCTATAATTAAAGATTAGTGTTATTAAATTTTTTACTATTATTACTATAAAAAAAATAAACTTTCTTAAAGTCAAAATCGGTTAATTTATTAGCTAACTAAGTTATATAGATAATATTTTTAAAATATTTAAAAAATTCTTTTTTTTTTAATTTTTTTTTTTAGCCTTTTAGTCTTTTCTTAGAATACTTAATCTAATAATAATTAACTATATAACTATACTTCTCGCATTCTATATAGAAACAATCAGAATATTAAAGATCTTAATTTTAGCTTTTTTAAAACTTTTTTTTTAAATCTTTTAAATTTTATAAGTTTTTATTCTTCTTCTTATTCGCTTTCGCTTTCTATACTTTTACAAGATTCGTAGCTTTATTATTATATTTTATATAAAGTTCTTTTTCAAGCAAAGTATTAGAGAGGTTCTTAAAAATAGTTTTATTATAATTATATTTAGAGTAAAGATAAAAAGTTTAAAAAATATTTTATTTTTTTTTAAATCTTATAAATATAAACTAAGCCTTTATAAAATTATCTAGTTTCGAATCTATACTTAAACTCCTTGCGAATTACTTAAACGTAATCTTTAATCTTCTAAGAAAATCCGCTATATCTTTATAATTATTAAACATTATAGTAGCAGTCTATCGAAGGTTCTAAAGAGACTATATATTAAAAATAATATTATACTTTTTTTTTAAATATAGTAATAAGCTCTATTATATTTATATAATCTTAATATATCTACTCAATCTTTTTAGAGACTATCTTAAAAATAATATTAATAGTTTTAGAGTTCTTCTTATTCTATTAATATTTAATTATTTTAAGCTATTTAATATCTTTAGTTATTATAATAATTTTTCTTTTAAAAAATAATATTTTAGGTCTTTTTTTTTATCTGAAGTAATAAGATAAATCTTATAATAGTAAACTTTTATATTAAGCACTATAGCTTATATATAGAAGAAATCGGGGCTTCTTAATAAAGATTTTAAATATTTTTTTAAAAATATTATATTAATAATAACATCCTCTATCCTATGATTTAAAAATATAGTTTTAAAATAGCTTATTTTATTAAAGATATAGCTTCTAGATATCTCGATTTTTTATTGATAAAATAATTAAATAGTATACTAAAATATTACCGGGCTTATAACCTATTAGAAAATAGAATACTAACTAATATAACTAAAATAATATAACTACAGCCGCTAAGGCGAAGCGAGTTAAGCTAAATATTAAAATAATAAAATAGTAAGATAGCTATATAATATATAATAAGATTTATTAAAAATTAAGAAATAACTGAAACACGTAGAAAGCTTAATAAAAAGTTATAAAAAAATTTAGAAAAAGATTATAAAATATTAATTATATAATAAATATTCTAAAGATATAGAATTAATAAAAATTAATAAAAAATACTAATTTACTAATAGCGAAGAAGAAGTAGAGTAATAGAAATAGATATAATAAAAATTTATATAAGATAGTAGAAATATAAGAAAATATATAGAAAATAGCTTAAATAATATAAAAATATATAAAAAAACTTAAATAGATCGGAGATATTCTAATCTTAATAGATATACTACTATATTAATATAGTAGCTATAAAATTAATAAAATTATTTATATTTATAATAGTAAATAAGTTATTAAAGACAAAGGAAAAATAACTAAATTCTATTACTAGAAAAGCCGGCGGGAGCTATAAATAACTATACTAATTTTAATTATAATACAGCGGACCACAAATACCATTCCCGCACCCATCAAACAAATGGCCGGTAAGCGACTGCAACACTTTTAGTTATTAGTATAGATTTTTAGAAAGTTATAAAATAATAGTCTTATATTAATTAAAAAGTTAAAATAATTTTTATAAGTTTATAACTAGGATTATATACTTTTACTCTATTTTTATATAAGCTGTAGAGATAATCTTATATGTTGCAGCCGCCCGCCGGCCATCGTCATGTTGTTTGGTAGGGTGCGGGAATGGTACTAGTAGTCCGCTATATTATAGTTAAGATTAATATAGTTATCTCTAGCTCCCGCCGGCTCTTTTAGTAGTAGAACTTAGTTATTTTTCTTTTTTTTTTAATAATTTACTTACTATTATAAATATTAACAATTTTAACAATTTTAATAATTTTATAGCTACTATATTAATATAATAATATATCTATTAAGATTAGAGTATCTGTAAGACCCTCGCGACATGTACTTAGCTATAGAAGCTATTCGCGAATAACTTAGCCGCAGGCTAAGTTATTACACGTATAAGTTTATCTTCGCGGAAGTAGAGAGTTCTATACTTTAGTATTAATTTATAATATTAATCTTATTCTTAAAATATAATCTTGCGATATCTCTTTTTTAATTATTATTATTTTTTATATCTATTACAAACCTCTTAGAGATCTAAAATTTTTATAATTTTAATATTTAACTTCGCGATACGTCTATTAAAAATAATAAAACTAAAAAAAATAATATATTAATAAATTAAATCTTATAAAAACTCGCCTTAAGATATTTATTATTTTTATAAGAAAATAGAAAATTAAATTATCTATAATTTTAGCGAAGAAATTGACTATTTGCGAGTATTAATATTAATTATTAAAGCTAAGGTTTCGACCGCGAGCTAGAATAATTATAAAATAATAAATTATATAAATTTTTTATTAAATAAGCTTTATAAAAAAGTAAAGATAATTAAAACTATTTATAAATAAATAAAATATATTAAAATTATTAAATAAAAAATTAAATTAGTCTCGCGAAAATATATATAAATAAAATTTTAAATTTATATAATATTTTTTCTAAAATAATTTTTTCTTTCGCAACTACTCTCTAAGAAGAAATAGTATTAAATCTTAATTTATAAAAATTACTACAAATTCACGTGAAAGATAAAATAATTTAGAAAAATAAATTAGTTTATAAAAAAAAATTATCTTAATTTTATAGTAATATATTTAGACTCTATTTTATAAAACTTATAGAAATTTAAAAAGAAAATTAATTTTTTATAAAATTAAAAAAATTTTTATTAATTTTTATTAAGATAGTTAAGAGATCTCGTAAATAAATAATATATAATATAAATAAAAATTCTTTATATATAATTATATAATAAAAAAAAAGAGTTTATATATTTTAATAAATAATATAAGTAGTAGAGTAAACTAGAATTAAAAAAATTTTTTATAAAAAATATTTTATTTTATTTATTTTATAAGTCTTTTTTTCATAATTTAATAGAAGATTCGCGAGTAAAATTAATTTTTAAATATATTAATAAAATTAATATTTTTTATTATAAGACTCCGACTAAATCTACTAATAATAAATTTATAAATAATTATATATAAAGAAACTTCCGCAAGCTAAGAAAGTAAATAATATAATAATTTATTATAATTAGTATAAACTCGCGGAAATAGTTTAAAAAGATTTATATAATAAAAAAATATAAAAAACTTTTTATAGATAAATAGTTATTAGATAAAAAAAAATAAAAAATTAATAAATAAATAAATTTTTTCCTAAAAACTATTTCTACTATAGAGAAGCTAAATATATTTATATAAATTATTTAAAATATTTTAAAAAAAAATATAAAAATAATATAAAATAAAAAATTTATAATTATAATATTTCTTCCCGCGAAGAGGCTACCTTAGAATAAAAATTAATTTATTATAAAATATATATTTTTATTAATTAAAATAATATTATCTAATAAAATATTTATAGATTATAAGACTCTAATTAATAATAAAAATTAAATAAATATAGTATTATTTTTACTTACGAAATAAGCTAGATAGCAAATATTTTTATATTAAATATTTATATAAATAGTAAATAAGAAGAAGTTATAAAATAAAAATATTATAAAAATTATAATTAACTTCTAGAATTTATAAAATATCTAGAAAAAGTTTTAAATATTTATAATAATATCTTTAAATATAAAATAAATACTACTAAAGATATTCTAATTAAAGATTTATAATCTAGAAATATAATAAATAGCTAAAAAATATATTTTTTATAAAAAGTTAATTAAAATTAATAAAATTTCTATAAACAACTTTATAAAGGCGGTATATAAAGACTTAAATTAATTATTCTAAATTAATATAGCTACTATAAAAAAACTATATAAAATAAATCTACTAAAATAGTATAAAAACTTTATAAATATTTTTTTTAAAAAAAAATCTTAAAAACTTTTATCTTATCGTAAAAAAATAGATTTAAAAATAGATTTTATAAAAAAAAAGATTTTTTATTTAAATTATTTTATTATTATTCTTTTTAAAAAATAATAATAATTTATAAATATATCTAAATAATATTTATAAAAAAATAAATCTAACTATTAAAGTTCTTCGCGGACGTACTATTACTATATATATTTAAAAAAAATAAAGAAATTCGCGTATATATAAATTATTATAAACTTAATAAAATATTATAAAAAAATTATTATTTATTTTTTTTTATAAATAAGATTATTATATATTTATTAAATATAATAATCTTTATATAATTAGACCTTCGCGACGCGTATAATTATATTTATATTATAAAAAATAAGAAATAGAAAATAATCTTTTATATAAAATATAAACTATTTAAATATTTAATTATATTATTTAATTTAATAAATACTCCCGTAATTTTTTAGAAATATATAAACTAAATATTTCGCGATTTACTAGATATTATAATAATAGTATATATTAATAATATTATTATTTTCTTATAGAATAAGAAAACTTATTATAAATATATTTATAAAATACTTTATTAACTACGCGAAGTAGAACTTTACTATAAGTAAAATAAATATATATTTATAATATAAAAGATTAACTTTCTAGAATATATTATTATACTTAGTAAAATTAAAATAAAGTTTTTATAAGTAATTATTATTTAAAATTAATTAATACTAAAGATTATTTGCGATATTCTAGCTTTTTTAAAATTTATAAACTAATATTATAGATTTATATCTATATAAAAATAATAATTTTATTAATATATACTATTATTATAATATCTAGTAAATCGCGAAGCTATAGATTAATTAAAAAAATAATTTATAAAAATAATTAGATTAAATTATTTTATAAAAAAATTAGTCTTATAAGTTAAAATAAATATTTTAAAAGATAGATTTTATAGAAGCCTAATATAATTCTATTTTAATAATTAAAGTTAAAAGCTAATAGTCTTTTTTTTATAAAAATTTATAGCTATAAAAAAAAATTATATTATAAAATAGAAGCTTCTTATAATAATAAAAATTTTGAAAAAGTAGTAATATTATTTTTAAGAAATATTATAGAAGATATAGATAATTATAAATTATAAAATTTTTAATATCTTTTAAATATTTATTAAGATACTCTTATAAATATAAATTTATTAATTATAATTTTTAGTTAAATTTTAATTTAAAATTATCTATTATATAGAAAAATTTAATTCTATAAATAATTTTTTATAAAAAGTTAACTATCTCTAGAATAATTAATATAAAAAGAACTAAAAAAAATATAGTAAATATATAAAATATAAATTACTAAATTAACTAGAGCTCGCGAGTAAGTATTTAATTTTAAAAATTATTATAAATAATATCCGAATTATAAATATTAAAAATATATAAAATAGAAGTAATTAACTAGAACTTATAAGTAAATATTTAATCTTAAAAATTATTATAGATAAAATCTAGACTATAAGTATAAAGTATATATAAAATAATAGTAATAATATTATAAAAATCTAGTTAAAAAGAATATAACTTATAATTATATATTCTATTAAAGATAAAAATCTCCTAAAAATAAAGCTTTTATAAAAAGAGTTATATAAGACTTATAATAAAAAAGAATTATATTATATTAATTTTTTATAAAAACTATTAAAAAAGCTTCTAAAATTTTTTATAAAAAATAAATTTATATAAAAAGTCTAAATAATAATTAAAAAATTTAATAATCGCGGTAGAGATCCTTTATAGATAAAAAATATTTTATAATTATAAAAAAGATAATAATTATAAAAAAGATAATAATTATAAAAAAATTTATTCTATTATTAAAAAAGAATTATATTTTTTAAATTATTATTAATTAAAAATAAAGATTCTCGCAAAGTTATATAATAATCCTATTATAAATTATTTCGCGGAGGAGAAAATTTATAAACTTATAAATTAATAATTTTTTTAGTTTAAACTTTATAAATTTATTATAGAGTATATAAAGATCTATAAAATTTATTAAGATTTTTATATATAAAAAAAAAATATAGCTTATTATAATCTTTACTAATTTTAGTAAATTCTTAATAGAAAATTATAATAAACTTTATTATAGATTTTCTTATAAATATTAAATAAGAGGATTTAAAGAGCTTATAAAAATTATATAATATAATTTTAATAATTATAAATTATTTAAATAAAATAACTTAGTTTATTTTTTTATAAAAAATATTAAAGAAAAAAAAATTAATATATATTTTTATTTATAAAATCTTTAGCCTCTATAAAGTATTAGAGATAATAGTTATTAATTATAAAAATATATTTATAAAAGATTTTTAGTCGGATTTTATTTATTATTTATAAATTAAATACTTAATAAGTACTATTTACTATCCGCAAATAGATAGGTAAACTGAATAGTTAAATAATATATTAAAATAATACTTATAAAAATATATTAACTTCTTATAAGATAATTAAATAGATTATTTACTACTTATATAATTTACTTATAATAACGCGAAGTAGATATTTATAAAGATAATTTTATTTTAATTAATTTATAATATAGATTTTAAAGTAATCGCGATTAATTTATTAATTTATAAAGAGATAGAAGAGAATATATATATTTAAATATTATATATAAAAAAACTTTATAAAAAAATCTAAAAAGATATTATAAAAGCTTAGAATTATTAAATAAAATATTATAACTTAAGATAAATTAAGAAGATATTTATAATAAAAGATTATATATAGATTTTTAATATAAATTAATTATAAATATAATTAAATAAGAAATTAGATTAGCTATAGGTTAGCTTATAAAAAATAGTTAAAAAAATAGATTAAAATATCTATTATATAAATCTTCTAATAAAATTTTATATATATAATATCTTCTATATAATAATACTTTATAAATATAATAAAATAAAAAATATAAATATTTATAAGTATTTTAAATCCCGTCTTGCGGACGAGGATAAGATAGAATATTAAATAAATAAGATTTTAGATTTTAAAATAGAAAATCTCGCGAAGATCCGAATTAAATAAATAAATTATATAAAAATAATTAAAAAATTTTATAAAAACTTATAATATTTATAAATCTATAAAAAATATTTTCGCGATAATAAAAATCTTAATATTTAATTAAAAAAAAAATAAGTCTATTATAGTAAAAAAGAAATAAAAAATATATTTATTATATAAATTCTTATTTTACTACTCTCACTTTAGGCGCGAGATATAAACTATTATAAAAAAAATTTAAGATTATCTAATAAAGAATAGAGTAATTACTATAATTAATTAAAAAATAAATAAAATTTATACTTACTATAAATATAATTATTATATTTTTATTTTAATTTTTTTAAGATATATATTATAAATATTATAAAATTAGATAGATTATAGTAAAATCTATATTTTTAATTATTAAAAAACTAGCACCTAGTACGAGTAATTAAAAAAACTTTATATATTTATATATACTTTATTAACTAATCCGGACTAGCGAAGCTGTATTAAGATATAAAATATATAATTAATATAAATATCTAATAATATTTACGGATTAATAAAGACTAGTATTTTATTTATAAAAAAAATCTAAAAACCGCGATAAGATTAATCTATATAATCTAATAAAACTAGATTATAAAAGATAGTTTAATAAAGTAGATTAAAATCTATTTTTTATATACTATTATTAATAGAGCTAGCTAGTTCTAGTTTATTTAAAAAATATCTAAAAAAGTAAAAAAAGATTTTATAATAATTAAAATATATTTTATAAAAACAGTCTAAATATAATTAAAATAGAAATAATATTTCTAGATTTATATAAAATAAACAGAGGTAGGAATTATAAATAATAAAAAAATAAAATTAATAGAAAAAAAAAATATAAAAAAATTAAAAAATATAATAGTAGTAAATATAATAAAAATAAAAGACGCGGTAGAAATAAAAAATATAATAAAAATTAAAAATATAAAAAATATTTTTTCTTCTATAAAAAAAACTTATCTAAGTTACTTAAAAAAGTCTATAAAATCTAAATAAAAGAAAAAACTATTTTATTTTTTTTTATAGAAAATAAAATAAAACTAAAAAAAAATAAAAATATAATTTTAAAAATAATTAGTTCTAATAAAATAAATAAGAAGAAAATAGATTATAAATAAAATAATAGATATTTTTTTTTTTTAAAAAAAAAATAAAAAAAAATAAAACTTGCGGAGGCGGGGATGTGCTAAATAAAAAAATTTAAAAATATACGAGTAGTTAGATAGATATAAGAATATTTATAAATTTTTAAATAAAAAAAATAATAGAAAATCTTATAAAGATTAATTATTATAAATTATAGAAAATCTTTTACTCTATAATAATTAATCTATACTAAATAAAATAGATTAAAATTATAAAAAGTTATAAAATAGTATAAAAAAAAAATAGATTAAAGCTATATATAAAATCTAATTCTAGAATATATAGAAAGTATATAAGATAATAAAAAATAATAAAAATAGATAAGAATTAATAAAAATTAATATTAAAAATATTTATCTTATTAATAAAGAAGATAGTTAAAAAAGAAGAAAGAAGAAAAAAAAAAATTTTTTTTATAAAATAAATAACTAATTAATAATAACTAATTAACAACAACTAATTAATAATAATTAATTAATTATAATTATTTACTATAAGGCACTAGTAGTTACTAAATAAAAATATTTATAAAGAAAATAATTCTTAGTAATATTTTAAAAATATCGCGATGAAGAAATTAAGATAAAAAAATATTTATAAATAGAAAAAAGTTTATAAAAAATTTAATATTTAAAATAGTTAAAGATTATTATAAACTATAAGAAGATAAAGTCGGATATTATTTATAATTAATAATTAAATTTTTATATATTTCTTCTATAATATCTTAATATCGCGAACCAGCTAAAAAATATTATAAAAGATAGTATACTTCTTATAATAATTAAATACAACTAATATATATAAGATTATAGAAAGAGAGCTATAAAATTATAAATAATATCTTTTTTTTACCGCGAGATAGTATATTTTTTTTATAGAATTTTTTAGTACTTGCGAGAGATTTTTTAAAGATTACTAGTAGAGAAATAGCGTGCGGTATTATAAAATTATACTTATAAATAAGAAGAGTTTATAAATAGGTTTTAAAAGATTAAGATCTTTAAAAAGAAAGAATAATTATAAGATCTTTATAATATATACTTAGCTATAAAAGCTATTTATAAATAATTTAGTCTATAGCTAAGTTATTACACGCATAAATTTATCTTCGCGGAAATAGAGAGTTCTATATATTAGTATTAATCTATAATATTAATTTTATTCTTAAAATATAATCTCGCGATACCTCTTTCTTAATTATTATTATCTTTTACACCTATCGCAAATCTCTTAGAGACCCAAGGTCCTTATAGTATCTTCAATCTATTTAAATCTTTTTATATATTTTTATATTATTTAAACTATTTTTTATATATTTTTTTATATTTCTATTATTTTATATAGATTTTTATTATATCTATTTTTATTTCTCTATCTCCTCCCTCCACTATTAATAAATTAATATTTTTTATCGTTTTTAGCTATTTTTTATTATTCTTTATTATTTTTTATTATTTTTTATTAGTTTGTATTAATTCTATATTTTTAGAATATTTACAATATAATTAATATTTTATAACTTTTTTCTAGATCTTTTAATAACTTTCTAATAAACTTTTTATATATTCCGATTATCTTTTAATTTTTAATAAGTTTTATTATACGCTATATAACTATTTCGCTATTTTATTATTTTAATATCTAGCTCGGCTCGCTTCGCTTTGGCGGTTATAATTATATTATTTTAGTTATATTAATTAGCTACTTTTAATTATATTTATATATTATTTTTATTTTAATATCTTAATACTTCGGTATTTTATTATCTTATTATCTTATTATCTTATTATCTTATTATCTTATTATCTTATTATCTTATAATCTTAATATCTTACTATCTTAGAGTTTTATTATATTATCTTTATATCTTCTTATTTTTTATTATAATTAGTAGTAACGCGATCCTTTTACTTTTGTTTTATTTAATATAGTTATAAAGTAATTCTCCGGCTATTATTATCTTATTTTAATCTTATTTAATAAAGTTATTTAATTATTAATTTTATTTAAATATCTTTAAAATATTTTTATAATATTTTTAAAGTTTACAATCTCTTATCTTATAGAGTTCAATTACTAACTATATCGATTTTATAAGTATTTAGAGTATTCTTAGTTATATAATTTTAGTAATAATCTTATATTAAAAACTTAATTTATCTCTATTATCTATCTAAAATCCTCTTTAGTAAAGCGAGATAGTCTATTTTTAATTAACTAGTTAATTTATAAGCCTAGCGTTTATTATATTATAAAAGAGTTTATTAAGTTTAGTAAATATTTTATAAATAATAATAATAAATAATTTATTATTTAGCTTAGTCTATACTTAGTTAACTATATTAAACCTTTGTTACTTCTTAATATTATAAAATTACGCTTAATCTCTATTATAAGCTTATTTTAATTAAAGTAAGAATCTCTTATTAAGCTTTTTATAGACTTAGTTGTTATAAAGTTTTTTAATTAAATTAATTCTAATCTTATTATATTAAAAATAATAAAAGTTTTTAAGAATCTTCTAGAGTTTCTAACTATAATTAGATCTTTTTATTTTAAGAATCTTATTAGTAATTTATTTAAAGCTATTAGATAACTATTTAATAAGACTATTAGTTATTTTAATTTAGCTATTAGCTATTTTTCTAAATTATTTATTAATAATTATTTTAAGTATCTATAGTTTATTAATATCTCTTCTATTTCTACTATTAATAGTCTTTTTAAAATCTTTTTATAATATAAAATACTTTTTTTAGAATTTAATAAAACTAATATTTTATCTATTAATAATTTTTTTAAAAAAGAAGATCCTAATCTTTTTTTTATTAGAATCTAATAAGACTGTAGATTCGACTATTAATAATTTTATAGAGAATCTTATTAATATTAAATTAAAATTTTTTAAAAACTTTAATAATTTTTATAATACTACTTTTAAATCTTATTAAAATCTTTCTACTAGTCCTATTAACTTTAGTCTAATATAATAATATTATTATAATCCTATTAAAATAGCTAATACTAGATTAAGTAATACCGGTTCTAGTTTATTTAATAATAATAATATATTAAAAATTTATACTACTTTAAAATAATTTTTTTAAAATTAAAAGTCTCTCTAAAGGGCTTAAAAAGTTATAAATAAAGATTTTAAAAATATTTATAATTATCTTTATTATATAGAGACTATATAATAAATTTAATCTTTTAAAAATCTTTCTAGCTCTTTTAAATCGCTTAAAAATATCGGATTTTAAAATCTTACTAGAGTAAATATAGACTATAAAATCCTTTATAATAATAAAATTAGTAGTTTCTAGCTAAATATTAACAATAAGAAGTTATACTTAGATAATATTATTTATAAAAATATTTTTATCTTCGTAAATTATCTCGCGGATGTTATAGACCATAAAAATATTAAATTAATTTATATTAATATATAAATATATTTTTATAATACTATTATAATTTAGTTTATCTTATTAGTAGAGAATTATAAATATCGATTTTATAACTTACCTCTAAAAGAAAACTAATTTATTATTTTAAAAAAATATTTTAAGACTAATCTCTAACTTATTTTAAAATAGTTAAAAAATCTTTATTTTATTTATATTAATATAGTAATAAGATACTTTTTTTAAATTTATATAAAAAAATTATACGCCTCTATTATAATATATAAGTTAAAGACGAATTCTAATAAATTAATTATTTATAAAATAGTCTTAATTTTTAATTATAATAGTATATATCTATTCTAAAATCTATTATAACTTACTTAGAGTTTCTTAAATAGCTTAAAAAAAATAATTTTTATAAAAGAATCTTTATAATAGTTATTATAAATATTATAAAAAGTAATTTAATAAGAAATATAATAAGTCTTATAATTAGATTTATAATAATTATTAGTTTTATAATAGCTCTTTTTAATTTTAAATTAATTTTTTAAAATAGTTCTCTACTAGCTCTTAAGATTATTATTAAAGGTATAATAATAGAGCTAATATTTTATATAAATAGAATCTATTATTTTTATAATTTTATAATATTAATATAATAACTAGTTATATAATTATTAGTAGCTCTAATTTTATAAATATAATAATTATAAATCTTTATCTATATAAACGCTCCCGTTTCTATAAGATTATTAAGATTAATTAAATAATATAAATAATTATTTTTATAATAGTTTTTATTACTAGAATAGCTATAAGCGTCTATAAAATAATAATTATAATAATAATAATAAGTTCTATAAACGTGTCTATAAGGTCGATATTAATACTAATATAAATAATATTAATATTTAAATTATATTAAGTTAATATAAGATCTCTAATAATTTTTTAAATATTATTTAGTTTTATTAATTTATTTTATATAAACTCGCTAGTTCTTTAGATCTCTATAAAAATAATTATAGATCTTATTATAATATTATAATAGTTAATATAGATAATAGCTATAATTTTAAAAATAATTATTATAGTAACTATAATAACGTCTATATAATATAGGTAATTAATCTTAAAAATTAATTTAAAAATTTTTTATTTATCTTTTTAAATATACTAAATTTAAATCTATTAAGATTATAGTTATTTATTATTATTATTATAAAGTTTTTCTATTTAATAATAAGCTATATAGTTATATCAGTAAATATTAATACTAGTATAATAATAATTATATCGCTAACTTAGTACCGAGTAAGATATAAGTTTATAAATTTAATATTATATTTATTCTTAATATAGACCGGCGCGTTGCGAATATATATTTTTAATAATATATTATAACTTATATTATACTAGACTAACTTAGTTTAAAGCTAAATCTTAAGAAAATCTATCTTAATATTAGTTATTTATTTATTATTATAAAAAAAACTTTTACTAAGATAATTCTAAATATTTTTATATAGAATATTAAATCTCTAATTATAATTTATAGTATTAGTAAATCTTCTTATAAGTTAATTAAAATAATTATTTTTAATCTCTACTTTTTTAACTCTTATAAAAATAAAATAAACAACTTTAGTAAGATTTTTATTATTATTTATATTATATCTAAGCTCTGCTTAAATATACTAATTAGTATAAATATTCTTATTCTAAACAGGATCTGCTTTAACTTTATTAAATATATTACTACTATATAAGCTTATTAGAGTTTTATTTTTCTAATTATTATAAATACTAAGTATAAAAGAGTCCTAGAGATTTCTATTTATATTATTAAATATATAATTATATTAATAAGATCTATAAATAAGATTCTAGTAAATATTAAGAAAATATTATTCTCTAATAAAGACTACTTTTTTAAATTTATTAATATAATAATATCTGTCTACGTTTATTTATATTTAGTAGATAAAAATCTTTTATTTATTAAGATTTATAATAACTCTACCAACTTTATTATTATATAATATTATACTTAGATTAGTATTATATCTAATATTAATTTTACAACGATCTACTATAGCAAAGATAATAATATTATATTTAATAAAATTAAGCTAAATATTATTAATATTATCTCTATATACTTTAGGCGCTAATAATATTATTTATTTATAAAATTTTTTAAAAAGATCTCTAAATATTAGACTTTTAGCTATATTTATTAAAAAGCTATTAAAAAGACTCTTACTAGAATATATTTCTTTATTAAAGATCCTAAATTTACTAGTTCTAACTAGATTATTTTATTTAATAAAATTATTATCTATAGTACTAATTCTCACGTTATTAATTACTTTTATAAGATAATAAAATATTATAATATTTAAATAAGCTCTAAAGAAGTCTTTAGTACGATTAATATTTTTAAAAATTAATAGCTTTAAATCCTTATAAAAAAGAGCTGGTAGAAGTGTTTTCTAAAGAAAGATTTATAGATTAAATTTTAAAAATTATAAGATTATTAATACTACTTTTAACCCTCTAATATATTAAAGTAAGTTTATATAAGCTATTTTATATATCTTTATTAAATATCTTATATTTATGTTGGAACCTCGCTTGTATGGTCTTGCACCTGTCTATTGTAGTTAGCCTGCATGTCAGCTGACCCACAGTAGATCGGCGTAGCTAGAAGACCTCGCTAGACCGCGAGAGTTTTATATAATTCAAGTATTCTACATCTACAGTTCTATTAGATTAAAAGTTATACTAGCTTTCTGAGCAGGCCTTTCTTATTAAAAGAATACTTTAACCTTAAAAAATTATTACTTCTCTACTTATTTAAGCCCTTTTTAGGGATCCTCTACTAGGAAGGGGGCCTAGAAAGTTAAGATACTAGATCTCCTATTTTTCTACCTACCTTCTTCACGCGTATTCGCGATTAAAAATCTTAATTTTTTAGTATCTAAATCTATATTTTCCCGTGACTATCTCGGCTATCCAGCTAGCCCTAAAGTTATCCTGTTAACTTCCTAATTATTCTATTAATATAAGCTATTCTGTTGGCTCAAGTTATCCTGCTAACTTCCCGAAATCCCGTCGAGACTATTCTACTAGCTTAAGTTATCTTGTTAATCTATCTAGAATTATTTGATTAATCTAGGGGATTATTCTGTTGATCAAACCCTCTTACTATATTGTTAGAAGAGGCTATTCTTGTTAATACTACTATTCTTCTTTTTCGCTGCGAGTAATTCTTTCGCTATTCTAGGCTATTTAACTATCTTATATTATTCTATTAGCGAAGGCTCTTTAATATCTCTTATTATCCGGCTAGTAGAGATCTCTTCGAATTTACTTTTATCTATTATTTAATTAATTCGGACGCTAATTTCGAGCTATACTAGATAGGAAAATAGGGGCTATTCTATCTTTATTATAGAATTGAGCGTTTCAGCTGATTCCTAATATTTTATACAATTTTTATAATTTTCTATAATTTTTCTATAATTTCTGCGGTGCTTCGTCTATAAGAGGGTATATTAGAATCTTGCTTGTATGGTCTTGCACCTGCCTATTGTAGTTAGCCTGCATGTCAGCTGACCCACAGTGGATCAGTGTAGTTAGAAGGCCTCGCTGGACCGCGAGAGCTTCATATAATTCAAGCATTCCACACCTGCAGTTCTGTCAATTTATTATCTAAAAACTTATTTAGAATAATAAGACTAGTCTATTTAAGTAGAAAAAAACAAGTTATTATAGATCTTTATATAGCTAATAAAAAAACTGAATTAGATCTTTATTCTATATTATTTTAAAATAAGATTATTATATTAGTCTATAACTACTACTATATTTTAATAATAGATACTTACTATTTCTTCTATTAATAGCTAATTAGGCGCGATTATTATAATTAACTTATAATAGTATCTTATTAAAAATAAGAGATATTCTAAATCGCCATAATAGATTTTATTAACTTTATTTCTTATATTTAATATATTATAAATATATTTCTAAAAAATCTATCTTTTTATTACGCTTATATTAATAATATTATTAATATAAATAAGATCTTAAATAAATATATTAAATATTTATCTCGCCTGTTTAAGCGCTTAGAAACTATAAATATTAAGCTTAAATTAAAAAATATATTTTTAAGATTTTCTTTAATTACTCTATTTAAATAAAAAATTAATTCGCTAGGGTTTTCTACTCCTAATAGAAAGATTATTATTATTTATAATTTACTATTTTTAGCTATTCTAGATTATTTTAAGTACTATCTTAGTCTAATAAACTATTTTTATTATTATATTATAAAATATATCTCTATTATCGAGCCTCTATAAATCCGAAAAATCTATATACTTAAAGATAGTTCTAAATCTAGATAGAAGTATAAAATATAATCTTATAAATTTTTAATAAATTATAGAAATCTAGAAAAAACTATTTTTAATACTTTATAAGATTATTTTAGTAACTCTCTATTTCTTTATTACTTTAATCCTAATTACTAGCTTTATATTAACTTAGATATTTCTCGCGATAATTATAGAATTATTATTTATTATACTAAAATTAATTTTATAAATCTTTTTAAGTCTTTTTCGAGAAGCTTTATTAAGTCTATATTATTTTTTAATTAAATCTTTACTATAATCGAATAAAACTATTAGTTAATTAAATTAAAAATATTTTATTTTATTTAGACTTTATAGAAGATATATTATTTAATTAAATTAAATTAATTAATTTTTATAATCTATATTAATTACTCTTCTATTATTAATATAACAAGTTAGACTAGTATATATATAATCTTATTAAAATAAGCTAATCTACGTCTTATTAAAATATTATTATATATATAATAATTCTAACTCTCTATCTATTATTAGCCGGGTAAAAAGAATATTATTATTAATATTTTATTAAGACTCCCTGCATATAATATTATTATAAAGAACAGATTATAGCTAATAAATCTTAATATAATTAATATTAATATTATCAACATCTTTAATATCTTTAAGAATATTCTTAATAATCTTTTAAAATATACTTCTTTTTTAGAGTATATTAACTATTATAAAACTACTCTAAAAAATATTTTTAAGATTTTAATAGTATCTCTATATTTACTACTTTAGTTAAACTATTAAATAAATTTAAGATCTATATTTAAACTACGTACTCTAATAATCTTTAAGCTATAAAGATTCTAGTTATAATAAATAATTAGCTTATTAATATTAGAAGTTCTTCTTATATCTTAAATAATAATATAATCTTTATAGTTAAGTAATATATTAATTAGAATATAGATAATACTATTAATAAGATTATTAAAAAATCTTAATTTTATATTTTTATACGATTATTAAAAATCTCTTTAAGCCTATATATAATAATAATAATTATTAAGACATTAATAAATATTTAACTATTCTAAAAGGCTTTTATATTTATAGAGATTAAGTATTATTTAAGAAATATATTATTTACTATTTTATATATTTTATTAATAAGCCTCGTACTTACCTACTATATAATAGTCTATAATTTATTAGAGTTTTATTTAAATTATTTTATACTATAACTATAAATTTTATTATCGAGCTGCTTATTAATAATAATAATAATAAATATCTTATACTTATAAATAAGTTTACTAAGTGAGTCGGTATACTCCTAAAATATACTTATTAGAATATTAAATAATAAAATATTACTACTATTAATTATCTTTATATCTACAACTAGGATTTTCTTAAATAATTTATTATTAATTATAACTAGCTTTTTATTTTTAAATTTTAGAATAATATATTTTCTTATATAAATACTATATAGCTCTACTCTATTATATATTATTCTTAGATTAATAGTTAGTCGGAGTATATAATCTATATTATTAAAGTTATACTACGGTACTATTTAATAGTTAATCCTAATATAAATAAGTAATAAAGCTTTTTTAATTTTTTTATTATAAATATAATTAATAAATCTTCTAATACTACTATAGATATATTACTATATAAAACTTTATTTAATATTAACTTATAAAAATTATAAAATCTCTTAAGATCCTTTATATACTTCGATTTTTTATAAAGATATAATACCGAGAAAGTTTTTTATTTTATAAAAATATATATAAAATATCTTTATAATTAGTATTATACTCTATTTCCTAAGCTAAATTCTAAAAATAAGATATATATCTATTTATGTTATAGCTATATTATATATATTATATATTAACTTAATCGTAAATTCTTTTAGTAGTATATAGGATCTTTTAAGATTCTCGAATAAATTAGTTATTTTATATACTAGTTAAAACTATTTTATACTTTTTATATATACCTCGTACTTTCTATTACTTAACTTAAATCTATATAATCTAGTATTAATTTCTTCGAATTCTAGTATAAGCGGCCTGGTTTAATTTATATAAAAAATAATAATACCCCTATTAAAAAAGATTATTATAAAGTCGAATATATTATCGATCGATATATTATTTATATTAAATATAACTAAATCCTTTATATATAGTATTTTATTCTTTAGCGCGGCTATCCTACTGAAAAAGAAGAATAAATCTATATTAATAATTTAGATATGCTAGATCTTATTATTAAATATAAAATATTATTAGAATAGTAATACTATTACTTTTCTTTTATTATTATTTTATTTACTACTAAACTTAATTATTATTTTCTTATTAAAATCTTTCGAGCCTCGAAAGGTCTTATAGAAAAATAATTATAATAAATAAAGATAAAAAAATATTATAAAATAATAAAAATAAATTATATATATACTAATAGATAACCTATAATATTTATTAGTAAAGATAAATATCTATTATTAGTTAAGAACGCGCACCTAATAATTATATTTAAAGTTATTTATATCTTAGTCTTAGTAGTATTACTAGGCAGTTAAAATCTATATTTAAATATAAAACTTTTACTAGATCTTAATTAGATTTTTACTATAAAATCTATCTTTATATAACTTACTTAAGATTAGTTAAAAAAAAAGTTTATTATAATAATTATTTATCTTATCTTTTATCTCTCTATTATATCTTATATATATCTAGCTTATAAGAATATTATACTTAAAATTCTATTATCCTATTAAAGCCGCCTGCCGGCCATTGTTATATTATTTAATAGGATACAAGAATAGTACTAGTAGTCCGTTATATTATAATTAAGATTAGTATAGTTACTTCTAGCTCCCGCCGGCTCTTTTAGCAGTAAGACTTAGTTATTTTCCTTCTTCCTCAATAACTTACTTACCATCATAAATATCAACAATTTCAACGGTTTCATAGCTGCTGCATCATTATAATTATATAAAATTGTTATAATTTCTATATATTATAAAACGCTACTATCGGATATTTTTTTAATTTTAAAGCTATTTATATAGAGCTGTGTACGACTAGAAAAAATAATAATATAAATCTTATAATAAGTAATTATAAGATTTTTAGAAAATTTAATTTAAATTATAAAAAGCTTTTATTAGAAAATTATAAAAAAAATATATTTCTATAGCTAGAATATTAATAGCGATTGCCATCGGATTCCTACGTAGAATGTATAGCAGTAGTAAATTAGTTAATTTTTACTAAATCGCTCCGATAAGCCTAACTACCCGCCGAAGCGGAATAATAGTAAAACTATAGTAAAACCGGGCGCCGAGAGTCATAGTAGTTGGTAGTTATTATACTATTTAATAAAGCGGCTAACCTATTCGTTAACGACTCCGGTAATAGAATTTGAGAAATTAAATATAAAGATAGAAATATATTTATCTAAAGATACTAGATTAATAATATTTTATAGTAAGATTTTTATATTTTTAAATATATAATAACTTAATAAAAGACTGATAAGATATGATTAATTAAGATTAATAATTAGAATAATAATTAGAATAATAACTAGAATAGTAATCTAAATAATAATTAAAATAATACTTAGAGCGACGACAACGTCGCGAGTAAGAATAGAAAGAGAATTAATTATAATAAAAAAGTTTTAATAAGCTTGAAGTAGAATAGAAGTAGTAATAATATTATTAATAATAATAAATAGAGTTGTGACTGCGACTATGATTATAGTAATAATAATAGATAGAAGTATAATTAAAATTATAATTATAGAAAATATTTTTAACTAGATAAGTAATATTTTTCTTATTTTTATTTTTATTATTATCTTTCTTCTTAATATTGTTGATAAGAGGATTATTAATAGAAGAATTATTATTTTTAGTAAAATTATATAGCTAATTTAATATAATAGGATATAAAAGTTTAGTTATTTTAACTATTAAATCGCGAATTTTTTGTATAAAATTAATATTATAATTTTTTAGTACTATTACTTAATTATTAAAGTTTTTAATATAAAATTTTATTTTCTATATAATAGTAATATAGCTTTATCTAAACTCGCTTATTAGAGTGTTATACCCCGTGAGAATATTAGTAAGCGATTTTAATAATAAAAATAGATTAAAGAAAGATATTAGTAAGATAACTTAAACGGGATTAATAAATTTTTTTAAATTAATAGGTTTAGCAGCTTCTTTAATATTAGATTTAGAGTTAGTTAGTTTAAGTTTATTAAAAATCTTAATATTTCTAGAGATTTTAGTATTAATAATGATTTTAATATTAATAAAGAAAGCTCTATTAATAGTAGTTTTAGATATATAAGAGTTTTTATTATAATATTTTTTATTAGTAGTTCTAATCTATCTATAAAGTATATAATAGTTAACTTTTTAATAAATTAGAATTATTTATTTAGTAGATAGATTCGGATTTTCTAAAATTAGAATAGCGTGATTAAATACTAAAAATATTAATTCGAGCGAAAAATTTAACTATATAAAAAAAGATAAATTAATTATAATAAAATCTTATAGCGATTTAATTTTATAAATACTAATTTATAATCTAATATTAAAGAAAGTATCTCTAGCAGGAATTTAATTAATTAGCTAGAAGTAAATAGCGACTAGTTTATTATTATATAATATTATATTAAACTTTATAACAGGTATATAGTAATAATCTTAATAGATAACTATTATTAGAAGATTTTTAGAGTAGTACTTTCTTTATAAAATATTATTTTAATTAAAGTTTAGACTGTAGTCTGCCTTAATTATTAATAAAATAATATAAAAATTAATATAAATATAGATAATTTATATATCTATAAAATATATTCTCGCGGGAGGCCTACTAGTAATAAAATTATTTAATCTATTTAAAAAGATAATATTCTTTTTTATATAGATCTTATTTAATTTCTACTATATTATAGACTCTTTATTCTTCTAAATCGCGCGTATTTTATTATAAAATATTATATAACTTATAAAAACTCTATACCACTTCTAAGAGCTAAAGAAAATATTAAAAGATTTATTACTAGCAGTTTTAATATAAATAAATAATTAGATAATATTTTTCTTAATTATAAGAGACTATTTATAATTAGAAAGCTTTATTATAGTATTAAAAAGTTTTTATTAATTATAGAGTTCTTACTAATTAGAAGATTTAAAAAATTAAAATTAAACTTTTTATTTTATAAAAAATTAAGCTTATTCTTATTTTTTTTATTTATAATCTAGTTCGTTTTATCTTCTATTAAAATCCTTAAAAGTTATTTTTAACTATATTTATATATTATTTTTATTTTAATATTTTAATATTCCGATATCTTATTATCTTAATATCTTATTATTTTATTATCTTATTATTTTATTATCTTATTATTTTATTACTTTATAGTCTTAATATCTCGCTATTTTAAAATTTTACTATATTATCTTTATATCTCCTCGCCTTTTACTATAGCTAGTAGTAATGTAATTTTTTTACTTTTATCTTATTTAATATAGTTATAAAGTGATTCTCCGGCTATTATTATTTTATTTTAATCTTATTTAATATAATTATTTAATTATTAACTCTACTTAATTATTTTTAAAATATTTTTTAAACACCTCTAGAATATCTCTATAATATTTTTAGAATTTATAATCTTTTATCTTATAGAGCTTAGTTACTAATTATATTAATTTTATAAGTATTTAGAATATTCTTAGTTATATAATTTTAATAATAATTCTATATTAAGAGGTTAATTTATTTCTATTATTTATCTAAAAATTTTTTAATAAAGTAAGATAATCTATAATTAATTAATTAATTAATCTATAAGTCTAGTATTTATTATATTATAAAAAAGTTTGTTAAGCTTAGTAAATATCTTATAAATAGTAATAAATAATTTATTATTTAACTAAGTTTACACTCGGTCAACTATATCGAACTATTATTATTACTTAATATTATAAAATTATACTTAATCTCTATTATAAGCTTATTTTAATTAGAGTAGGAGCCTCTTATTAAGCTTTTTATAGATTTAATTATTATAAAACTTTTTAATTAGATTAACTCTAATTTTACTATATTAAAAATAATAAAAGTTTTTAAGAATCTCTTAGAGCTTTTAACTATAATTAGATCTTTTTATTTTAAAATTTTTATTAGTAACTTATTTAAAGCTACTAAATAACTATTTAATAAAATTATTAATTATTTTAATTTAGCTATTAACCATCTTTCTAAATCTATTATTAATAATTATTCTAAATATTTATACTCTACTAATATTTTTTTTATTCTTACTACTAATAGTCTTTTTAAAATTTTCTTATAATATAAAATATCTTTAAAATCTAATAAGACTGGTACTTTATTTATTGGTAATTTTTTAAAAAAAAATTATAATCTTCTTTTTTTTTATTAGAACTTAATAAAATTATAAATCTAACTATTAGTAATTCTATAAAAGATCTTATTAATATTAAATTAAAACTTTTTAAAGACTTTAATAATCTCTATAATATTATTTTTAAATCTTACTAAAATTTTTTTACTAATCCTATTAACTCTAATCTAATATAATAATATTATCGCGACCCTATTAGAATAGCTTATATTAAATTAAGTAATACTAATTTTAATTTATTTAATAATAATAATATATTAGAGATCTATATTATTCTAAAATAATTTTTTTAAAACTAAAAGTCTTTCTAAAGAGTTTAAAAAGTTATAAATAAAAATCTTAAAAATATTTATAATTATTTTTATTATATAAAAATTATATAATAAACTTAATCTTCTAAAGATCTTTTTAGCTTTTTTAAGCTATGTAGAGAGATCGGATCTTAAGATTTTATTAAATAAATATAGACTATAAAGTCTTTTATAATAATAAAATTAATAGTTTCTAATTAGATACTAATAATAAAAAATTATACTTAAATAATATTATCTATAAAAATAAGAATATTTTTATAGATTATCTCGCGGATATTATAAACTATAAAGATATTAAATTAATTTATATTAATATATAAATATATTTCTATAGTACTATTATAATCTAGTTTATTTTATTAATAAAAGATTACAAATATCGGCTTTATAACTTATCTTTAAAAAAAAACTAATTTATTACTTTAAAAAAGTATTTTAAAACTAATTTTTAACTTATTTTAAAATAATTAGAGAACCTCTACTTTATTTATATTAATATAATAATAAAATATTTTTTTTAAATCTATATAAAAGAAGTTATACGCCTCTATTATAATATATAAGTTAAAGACGAATTCTAATAAATTAATTATTTATAAAATAGTCTTAATTTTTAATTATAATAGTATATATCTATTCTAAAATCTATTATAACTTACTTAGAGTTTCTTAAATAGCTTTAAAAAGAAATAATTTTTATAAAAGAATCTTTATAATAGTTATTATAAATATTATAAAAAGTAGTTTAATAAGAAATATAATAAGTCTTATAATCGGATCTATAATAATTATTAATTTTATAATAATCTTTTTTAATCTTATACTAATCTCTTAAAATAGTCCTCTACTAGCTCTGAAGACTATTACTAGAGGTATAATAATAAAGCTAATATTTTATATAGATAGAATCTATTATTTATATAATTCTAGTAATATTAGTATAATAACTAGTTATATAATTATTAGTAGTCCTAGTTTTATAGATATAATAACTATAAATCTTAATTTATACGAATATTCTTATTCTTATAAGATTATTAAAATTAATTAAATAATATAAATAATTAATTCTATAATAGTCCTCGCTACTAAAATAACTATAAATATCTATAAAATAATAATTATAATAATAATAATTAATTCTATAGACGCGTTTATAAGATCGATATTAATATTAATATAAATAATATTAATATTTAAACTATATTAAGTTAATATATAATTTTTAATAATTTTTTAAATTTTATCTAGTTTTATTAATTTATTTTATATAAATCCGCTGGTCTTTTAGACCTCTATAAAGATAATTATAAATTTTATTATAATATTATAATAGTTAATATAGATAATAGTTATAGTTATAAAAATAATTATTATAATAACTATAATAATATTTATATAATATAGATAATTAACTCTAAAGATTGGTTTAAAAAGCTTTTTATTTATTTTTTTAAATATATTAAATTTAAATTTATTAAGATTATAACTATTTATTATTATTATTATAAAATTTTCCCGTCTAATAATAAGCTATATAATTATATTAGTAAATATTAATATTAATATAATAATACTTATATTACTAACTTAATACTAAATAAAATATAAATTTATAAATCTAATATTATATCTATCTTTAATATAGACCGGCGTATTTCTAAATATATATTTTTAATAATATATTATAACTTATATCACGCTAGATTAGCTTAATTTAGAGCTAAACTTTAAGAAAATTTATTTTAATATTAATTATTTATTTATTATTATAGAAAAAGTCTTTATTAAAATAATTTTAGATATTTTTATTTAAGATATTAAACTCCCGATTATAATTTATAATATTAGTAAATCTTTTTATAAATTAATTAAAATAGCTATTTTTAATCTTTACTTTTTTAACTTTTATAGAGGTAACATAAATAGTTTTAATAAATTTTTTATTATTATTTATATTATATCTAAGTTCTATCTAAATATATTAATTAATATAAATATTATTATTTTATATAAAGTCTGTCTTAACTTTGTTAAATATATTAACATAATATAAGTTTATTAGAACTTTATTTTCTTAATTATTATAAATATTAAGTATAAAAGAGTTTTAGAGATTTTTATTTATATTATTAAATTTATAATTATACTAGCGAGATCTGTAAGTAAGATTTTAATATATATTAAGAAAATAATATTTTTTAATAAAAATTATTTTTTTAAATTTATTAATATAAAAGTATCTATCTATATCTATTTATATTTAATAGACGAGAATCTTTTCTTTATTAAGATTTATAATAATTTTACTATTTTTATAATTATATAATATTATACTTAGATTAGTATTATATCTAATATTAATTTTATAACTATCTACTATAGTAAAAGTAATAATATTATATTTAATAAAACTAGATTAAATATTATTAATATTATTTTTATATATTTTAAATATTAATAATATTATTTATTTATAAAGCTCTCTAAAAAGGCGTTTAAATATTAGACTTTTAATTATATTTATTAAAAAATTATTAAAAAGATCTTTATTAAAGTATATTTTTTTATTAAAAATTCTAAATTTATTAGTTCTAGCTAGACTATCTTATCTAATAAAATTATTATTTATAATAGTAATTTTTATATTATTAATTATTTTTATAATAGTAATTTTTATATTATTAATTATTTTTATAAAAAAGTAAAATATTATAATATCTAAATAAGTTCTAAAGAAGTTTTTAATATAATTAATATTTTTAAAAACTAGTAGCTTTAAGTCTCTATAAAGAAGGACTAGTAGAAATATTTTTTAAAAATAAAGATTTATAGACTAAGTTCTAAGGATTATAAAATTATTAATATTATTAATATTATTTTTAATATATTAAGATAAGCTTATATAAGCTATTTTATATATTTTTATTGAATATCTTATATTTATTATCTAAAAATTTATTTAGAATAATAAGAGTAGTCTATTTAAGTAAAAAGAATAAACTATTATAAATTTTTATATAATTAATAAAGAAATTAAATTAAATTTTTATTTTATATTATTTTAAAATAAAATTATTATATTAATCTATAGCTACTATTATATTTTAATAATAGATACTTAATATTTTTTTTATTAGTAATTAATTAAGTATAATTATTATAGTTAACTTATAATAGTATCTTATTAAGAATAAAAGATATTTTAAGTTATTATAATAGATTTTATTAATTTTATTTTTTATATTTAATATATTATAAATATATCTCTAAAAAATCTATCCTTTTATTACGCCTATATTAATAATATTATTAATAAAAGTAAGATTTTAGATAAGTATATTAAGTATTTATTTTATTTATTTAAATATTTTAAAATTATAAATATTAAGCTTAAATTGAAAAAGATATTTTTAAAAATTTTTTAAATTACTCTATTCGGGTAAAGAATTAATTTATTAAAGTTTTTTATATTCAATAAAAAAATTACTATTATTTATAATTTATTATTTCTAGCTATTTTAAATTATCTTAAATATTATTTTAGTTTAATAGATTATTTTTATTATTATATTATAAAATATATTTCTATTATTAAATCTCTATAAGCCCGAAAGATCTTTATATTTAAAAATAGTTTTAAATTTAAATAAAAATATAAGATATAGTTTTATAAATCTTTAATAGATTTTATAAATCTAAAAAAGATTATTTTTAATATTTTATAAGATTATTTTAGTAATTTTTTATTTTTTTATTATTTTAATTTTAATCACTAGCTCTATATTAACTTAGATATTTTTTATAATAATTATAGAGTTATTATTTATTATATTAAAATTAATTTTATATATCTTTTTAAATCGTTTTTAAAAAAGTTTATTAAATTTATATTATTTCTTAATTAAATTTTTACTATAATAGAATAGAACTACTAGCTGATTATCCGTGGCCTTCGGGATCCTACGGACCACCCACCGCCTTTCGCCGGTGGGTGGTCTACAGCAGAAAGGAATTTTTACCGTAATAGAAGAAATGAAGTATTTTATATTTAATTAAATATATCTATCAACCACGCGGAGGATTATAAAAATAAAGATTATTAATATAATCTACAGCTAAAGTTTTATTAGAGATTGTAGATTAAGGCGGTAGGTAGCTATACTTCTCTTTATATATTTTATTTAATTTTTGTTTTTTACTAGCGGCCTCTTTCGCTTTTCTATTTATAATAGAGCTATTTATATTTTTTATACTTAATATCCTACTATTAGAAATTCTTTTAACTTTTCACTTAATTTTTTTTTACTTTTATAGACCTAAAATCGCCTCTATTCGCTCAAGAATAATAATTATATTCGCGAGCTCTTTATATTAAATTTTTATATAATATAAAATATATTAGAGATTGCGCTTGACCTTTAAAGTTAATTTTTTATTTATAAAAACTCAAGCGATCTTTCTTTTATTTTTTTAAGCTTGTATAGAGCTTTTTAAAAGCGTATTTTTAACACTCGAAAATATAGAATTCGAAAGAGGTATAGTCTCTTTATATAGTTAGAGATTAGGTGCAGAGATGTCTAGAATTAATAATAAAAGATTCTAAACTTTTTTAATAACTAGTAATCTATTTAGAAAGAAAATACCGCGTTTTTTAAAAAGTTTTTATATATACCGCTGATTAAAGGCGTCCGCGCGTACGCTAATAATATTATATAAAAAAGATAACTTATTTCCGGGTTGTTTAGTCTACTATAATATTTTATTCTTTTTTTCTTAAATATCTATTTATATATAAGAAAGGGGTCTCCATCAAGAGATTAGTAGAAATATATTATATAAGATAAAAAATAGAAAAAAATAATCTTATAAATCTAATAGAATTAAAGAAATTTAACTATTTTATAAGATATATAATTATTAAAGATAAGTATATATTTTTTTTATACGATCCTTTGTCTCCTTGTAAAATAGATAAAGCTATTAAAGAACTAGTTTATTATTAATGTAGTCTTTTTCTAAAATAACTATATAGAGATTAGATAGATCTTTATTATACTAATTCTCTATAAATTTCTTACTTTTAAAAATAAAAAACAGTTTTATAATCCAGCCGTCTACAGTAATATATTTAAGTACTATAATATTTTTAGAGTATTTAGCTTTAGTAAGATTATAAACTTTTTTTCTTCTATTAATAATATTTTGCCGCTTTTCTTTGTCTGATTGAAATCCGTATTTATTAAAGTTATATACGAGACGAGCGGGAAAACCTTTAAGTATATTAAAAAACTAATTATATTAGAATTAAAGCTATCTAATATTTTTAGCTTCTAATTACTTCTTTTTTTTATTTTTTAAATAATAAAATCTAATTAAAGCTCTTTTAAAAATCTTTTATTAAAATAGTAAATCTATATTAAACTTACACACCTATCTAAGCCCGCCTACTGTAAAATTATATTTACTATATCTTTAAATATTAATATTATAATAGAAAGAAAGTAATTATCTATATAGATAATCCAGCTCTTTAATATAGTCTTTTAATATTTATTAAGTATTTTATTTTATAAAATTTAAACAGTGCAAAATAATTAATTTTCGAAAACGCGTTTATAAAGTATACAGTAAGGAACGTTAAAATCTCGCGCGATTTTTATAATTAAAAATTTTTATTACAACGAGCGAATTTAGCGGCTTTATTTACACGAATATCTTAAATTTTACAAGATTTCGGCATATTTAGTGGGTTATATAGCTTTAATAAAATAAATATATAAAATTCTTTCTTTACAATAAAAATTTCTTTCCACTACAGACCATCCACCGGCGAAAGGTGGTGGATGATCCGCAGGATCCCGAAGGCCACGAAAAAATTAAAAATATTTTATTTTATTTAGATTTTATAAAAAATATATTATTTAATTAAATTAAGCTAATTAATTCTTATAATTTATACTAATTATTTTTTTATTATTAGTATAATAAGTTAGATTAGTATATATATAATTTTATTAGAATAAGCTAATTTATATTTTATTAAAATATTATTATATATATAATAATTCCGGCTCTCTATCTATTATCGGCCGGATAAAAAAATATTATTATTAATATTTTATTAAAACTTTCTATATATAATACTATTATAGAGGATAAATTATAACTAGTAAATTTTAATATAATTAATATTAATATTATTAATATCTCCGATATCTCTAAGAATATTTTTAATAATTTTTTAAAGGATAATTCTTTTTTAAAATATATTAACTATTATAAGATTATTCTAAAAAATATTTTTTAAAATTTTAATAATATCTTTATCTTTATTATTTTAATTAAATTATTAAATAAATTTAAAATCTATATTTAAGCTGCGTACTTTAATAATTTTTAAATTATAAAGATTTTAATTATAATAAATAATTAATTTATTAATATTAAAAGTTCTTCTTATATCTTAAATAATAATATAATCTTTATAATTAAGCGATATATCGATTAGAATATAAATAATATTATTAATAAAATTATTAAGAAGTACTAGTTCTATATTTTTTATATAATTATTTAAAATTTTTTTAAGTTTATATATAATAATAATAATTATTAAAATATTAATAAATATTTAACAGCTCCAGAAGATCTCTATATTTATAAAAATTAAATATTATTTAAAAAATATATTAATTATTATTTTATATATCTTATTAATAAATTTTATATTTATCTACTATATAATAATCTATAGCCTATTAGAATTATATTTAAGCTATTTTATATTATAATTATAAATTTTATTATCGAGCTGTCTATTTATTATAATAATAATAAATATCTTATATTTATAGATAAGTTTATTAAGCGAGTTAATATACTTTTAAAATATACTTATTAAAATATTAAATAATAAGATATTATTATTATTAACTATTTTTATATTTATAATTAGATTTTTTTTAAATAATTTATTATTAATTATAACTAGCTTTTTATCTCTGAATTTTAAAATAATATATTTTTTTATATAAATATTATATAGCTCTACTTTACTATATATTATTTTTAAACTAATAGTTAGTTAGACTAGGTGTAATCTACTGTGGATCACGTAACGTGCTACTATATCAGGACTAGACTAAGACTAACTAATTATTATTTTAATATATTTTTTCTGGCTGAAAGACTCGGAGTTTATTAAAAAATAGCGAAGCGTTTAAAATTATAATTAAAATTAAATAGGTTCTATTTTTTTTAAAACTTAGTGTAGAATTAAGCGAATTTAGATTTTAAAAAGATTTTAATAAGACTGTTGATAATATTCTAATTAATTAAAATAAAATAAAATTTAATAATTCTAGTATTAATCGCATCTCTTATAAAAGAATAGTGAATATCGATCTACTTTAGAGACAGAGAATAAGAAAACTTATTAATAAGTAATAATATATTATAAGAATTTATATAAATTACTATAAAATAATCTATACTTTTATCGATAAAATTAATTAGCTTTTTAAATTATATAGTTTTCTTAGTAGTAGAGTTCTATATAATAAATTTAATAATAAATAAGCTTAAAGCTATAATTAGTTAATATTTTAAAGACTATAAAATTAGATATTCGCGGTAATAAAAAATAAATAACTTAATTAATTTATAGTTTTTAAATTCTATATAAAAGAAGTTTATATAACTATATAAAAGATCTTCAAGATTCTTTCCTAGGATTAGATTAAAGTTAGTATTATAGTTTAAAAAATTATAAATTTATAATATAGTAGTTTTATCGACTTTATTTACTTTAGAGTTACAACGCTAGAAAAATATAGTAATAAAAATAATATTAAAATAAATCTTAATAAATTAGTTAAAATAGCTTATTTTTATCGCGAAGTTATAAAGCTCTATTTTATTTATAATATTACTATTTAAAGATTTCTAGCTAGAAATTATTAATAAATTAGCTATTTTAATCTATATATTAAACTACTTTATAATTTTATTAATATAAATATTTTAGCTAAATAAGATTATATTAATAATATAGTCTTTTTTTATATTATATTTAAAAAAATATATAAACTTATTAACAATTTTTATCTTGAATTTCTTTTCTATTTTATTAATATATAAAATTATAATCTTTTTATTATCTATTATTATAATTATATTATTAATATATATAATTAATATAGTATCTTCTTTATCTATATAAAAATAGAAGTTCTTTTTAATCAGAATAAGACTAATTTCTTAGAATATAAAATTAAAAATATAATTTTAGAGAAAACTAGTTTATTTAAAATTATAAAATATTTTTAGTATTTTATATATCTTATTTAGAATCTTAAAACCCGTTAACTATATTATATAGATTTTATAAGATTTTAATTCCGCGTTAAGATAGGCTATAGTAATATTAAAATAATATTATTTTAATCTTTTAGTAGTTACTAAAATTATAAAAAGTTTAATAAAAATATCTATAATTATAAAAAATAAAATCTTATTAAAATTAAGATCTTCTTATTATTAATTTTTATAGATTATCCAGCGGGCTCGAAATTATTTAATATTATTATATAAATTATTTTTTATATTATATATCTATTTTCCTGATAAGATATAAGATATAGAATTAAAGTAGTTAATTTATTTTTATATAAAAATAGTTTTAAACTTATTAATCTATATTTATATTACTATTTATTATTAATCTCTTTGAAAAGAAACTATAACTTTATTATAATTATATAAGATTATTATCTTAAAGATTCGAATTTAAAATATAATTACTTAAGTAATTAGATTAGATATATTATTTTTATAATTTATTATATAAGTTTAATAATTATTAAATTTCTTACTCTAAAATCAGCTTTTATAAGTTCTTTCTAATATATAAGATAACTTAGCGGGTAATTTTTATTTTTATTTTTATTTTTTTTATATTTTATATTATCTTTTTAATACAAGCAATTGGACGCTGCGTAGTTAAAATAAATAATAATTAAATTATAAAATTAAGAGTTAAGATAATAATTTAATTATAAATTAGATACTTAGAATTATTATTTTTAATTAATTTAATTAAATATTTTATAAATAGTTATATTAAAGCTTTATACTATTAAAAAGATTATTTAGTAAAAAAGAAAAAAAAAAGTTTATATAATATCTATTTTATTATCTTAAATATTTTTATTAGTTAGTTTCTTATTAAATATAATATCTTTTATAATAATAACTTTGTTTGTTTTTTTAAATTATATTTTATATATATTCTTATTTATATATTCTACAAAATAGCTAGTTCTTACTTTTTTATTTATTTTTACTAATTTTATTCTATTCTTTAATACGATTAGGACGTAAGCTCTATATTTTTATATATAAATATAATTAAATAAGATTTTAATATTTATAATATTAAGATCTTCGCGGAAATCTTATATAAAAAACTTTTAATTAATTAACTTCTTATAAATTAAATAATTTAAGATATAAATAACTAATTTTAGTATAAATAGCTAAGAATAATTAAATAGAGATAAAATAATTATTATTATTTTTATTATTTAAATTATATATTCTCTATAGCGTTTAGAAAAATTACTTTAATTAAAATAATATAAAATAATTATCTTAATTTATATACCGCGAGAAGAAGCCTATTTCTTATAAATATTAAAATTAGATATTATATTTAAATAGATTAAGATAATATCTTTTTTTATAAAATTAAATTAATATAAATAAAGCTCCTTAAGCGCCTTCGAAGTATTATTTTTTAAGTAAAATAAATAAATAAATATATAGTATAAATAATTATTTATAATAATTAAAATATAGCGATAGCCTTATACACCTAGAAAAATAAATTTTTATATATTAATATAAATTCTTTATAAGAATTTTAATAAATAAGTTATTAAAATATATATAATTATTTTCTTTATTTTCTTTTTCTTATATATCTTATAATTATAAATTTCTTTATAATTAATCTTAATATCTAAATTATTATCTATACGTATCTTATTTTACTAAAGATAGCGGGCGTTTATATATATAAATTAAGTATAGAGAAGCGAGAATAAGATTATTATAATTATTATAAAAAAACTCTCTTTTTATAAAAATATTAAATAAATATATAAAATAAGATTCTTTATAAAAATATAGTTTTTTATCTTATTTATATTAATATTAAAAAATACTAAAATTTAGTATTATAATAGAGCTTAAGCTCTTATTTAGTATATTTAAAAAGAAAGAGATTATAGAAAATATTAAGATTTTAAATATATATAATTTTAAAAATATTTATACTTCTATTATCTATAAAAAAATAAAGTATAATATTTTCCTTACTTTTAAAAGCTACTTTTTTATTATTTAAAATTAAATAAATAAGATATTCCGCTTTTTTTTATTAAGATATTTAAAGTCGGAAATATTATTAAACTACTTATATATAATATATAAAATATTTAAATTAATAAATTAATATTTCTTTCTATATAATAAAAAATTTAAAAAAAATAAAATTAAAGCTTTAAAAATATTAAAATTTATAATAATATTTTTATTCTAAATTACTATATTCGCGTTTAAATTTATAAATATAAAGTTATTTTTTTTCTTGCTTATTTAGTATTTCTAATAAAAAATGTAAAAATCTAAATATTAATATTTTTTTTTTACTTTCTAATTCGCTTTTCAGGGATCAGGTAAGAGTAATTATTTATATTATTATAATTATTTTTATTATAGTATTAATATTTACTATTTAATAAGTAATCTCTCTTAAGCTAATATTTTATATAGCTTTCTAGAATTATATTCTTAAAAAAAATTCGCCTCTTCTTTTCTATATTCGAGATACCTTTTAAGCTTAAAAAGAAAAAAAATTTAAGAATTATATTATAAAAATAATCAACTTAATTATAATTATTTTATTAAAAATAATATTATATATATTATTAAAATTATTCTATATAAACTTTTTTACTATTACTTTATTCTAAGAATAAAAATAAATATCTATAAAAATTTTTATTTCTATCTAAAAGCTTTAAAAAAGAAGGAAAGTTACTTAATATAAAAAAAAGATTTTTAGTATTTATAATTAATTTTATATTTTTATATAGAGTTTTAATAAATTATTAGATTATTTTATAATCTATATACTTTATATTAGTAATTTTAAAAAAAATAAAATAAAAAAGATTGTAGTCTATATTAATAATAATATATTATATAAGTTTTAATATATTATCTAGCTATTCGTATAGTTTTAATAAGTTAATAATTTTATTAAAGATTTATTTTAATACACTATTAGACAGCTAATAATAAACTATTAATAATATTTTAAGCTATATCTTATATTACGGATTATTTTACTAAGACTTAGAAAAGCTTATATTAATAAAATTATTTAAATAATATATTTAAAAAGTAAATATAATCTTTTCTATCTAAAATTTTTATTTATTTCTATTATTAAGCTTCTCTATCGCTAGAATTATAAGATTTATAATTATAAGAAGATAGGAGGCTTAGATTCTAGTAAATAATACTATTATTAAAAGATTTATATTTTTTTAAAAAACTATCTTAGACTCTTCTCCTTATAAATCTTAATAAAACTAATAATTTTTTAATAATTAAGACACTCCTTTTAATACTTTTTTAATTATTAAAAATAATATAACTCTTAATTTAATAGCTATAATAAAGCTAGAAATATATAAAATATTTAAATTATATAAAGACTTACTCAGCGAGGTGTAACTAACTAAGTATAATCTACTATAGGTCATGTAACGTGCTAACTACATCAGGACTAGACTGAGGCCAACCGACCACCGCTCCAACATCTTATAATAATTAAGTATTTAATATTAGAAAGCCTACCTACCTATTATTAGCTTTATTAACTTAGTTAGTCTATATTCTAACACTATATAGCTTCTTTTTATAGAGCCAGTATTAAGTATTAATTTAATATATTTAAAATCCCGAAGCTTCTATTCTTATCTAAGAATTACGAGTAATTTATTTAGTATATAATTGAATATACTAAGGAATAGTATCTGTATTATAAGTAAATCTATAGATTTACTATTAATATAGATGCCGAGTAAGATAATTTTTAAAAAGATATAGTAATTATTATAGCTATTATCTTTTACTAGATCTAGTAGAATAAAAATCTAAACTTTTAATTAATTAAAATTATAGCTATCTAGAAGATCTTAAAAAATATAATTAAATTATTTAAACTACTATTTTTAGAGTTAGTATTTTAAATTAAATCTTTAAACTAGTTATTAAAAAACTTTTAGTTATTTTAATAAAAATAATTATATTAATTAATTCTAGATCTTCTGTCTTTATTTATTTTTTCGAATATTTATCTAATTTTAATAAGTTTAAAAATATTTAATTAGATCTTTATTATTTTATTTTTTAGATTAAAAAAAAGATAATTATAAACTATAATTATTTTCCGATTCTTGAGGTTTATATAATTTATATTATTAATTATTTAAAAGGACTGTCTTACGTCTAAGTTTTATTATATATAAGAATAAGATTTATTAGTTAAATAATTATATTAATATTTTAGATATACTAGATAGAGCTTATAGTAATCTAAATTATATTTATAATATTTATAATATTTTTTTTACTCTAAGATAAAGAAATTAGGAATTTTTTATTTTTTTTATTAAGATTTAATATTTAGTTATAAAAGATAACATATTTGAAGACGGTCTTATAATATTATTAAAATATATAATTAATTATAAATTAAAAAATATATTATTTTATTATAAATCTTTTATTAGCTTTTACGTCGATCTTGTTATCTTTTTATAAAAACTAGAAAATTATTAAACTTAATATATTTATACTCGGCTATAGAGATCTATATTAGCTAAAAACTTAGAGAATTAATTATTTATTAATATTTTTTAAAATTCTTTAAAAAAGATTTTTTTATATATTTTTAAGATTTAATTAATTTCTTTTAATTTTAATTTTATAAATTTATTATTATTTTATTATTAATTATCTAGTCTATGTAGTTTTATTTATTATAATTATAGAGAATACTTCTCATACGGTTTAAATAAATATTTAATTAAAAATTATTTTAAATCTAATAATTATATTTATTAGATTAATTATATCTACTATACTAATATTTTATAAGTAATATTTTTTTTTAAAAAACTATCTTTTCTAGTATCTTTATTTTATTATATTCTAAAAAATCTATTTTAATTATCTTTATTATATATTTTTTAGTCTTAAATAGAGTTCTAGTTCGAATATTTATATTTATTTAATTTAAGTAAATAGTTAAAAGGAGTCTGTCTAATCTAAGTTATAATTAAATAGACAAATTCGCATAGTTCTATTAAATATTTAAGACTATTAAAAAACTTTTAATTAAAGAGAAATTCTAAAAAAATAATTTATTAATTATTATAATTTTACTAAATCTAAATAAAAATAAGATTATTAATTATATTTTATTAGATACGGGCTGTTCTATATTTTATATAGTAAATAATAGTTAAATTAAAATTTATTATTTTATTTTATATTCTCTAAAGAAGCCTAAGTTACTAATAAATTTTAATAATATAAAAAATAAAATTAATAAAATTATTTACTATATTTATATAATCTTAAAGATATATAATTATATTAAGAAGAATATTTTATTTAATTATATAATTAGTTTATTTTCTAGTAGTAATTAGTTTATTATAGTTTAAATTATATAATCTATAAATAAACTTTACTAAATATATCCTCTAGTTTATTAGTCTATATTATTAAAAGTATTATAATATTCTAGAATATTTTAAAAAGATCTAAACTTTATATAATATTTTAATTTAAATTTATTTTAAAATTCTAAAAGTTTCTATATCTCTATATTATAAAAGTATTTATTAAATATTATTTAATATCTATTTCGTATATATCCGCCGAAAAGATTAGATCTATCTTATATTTATAAAATAAATTAATCTTATTATTAAAAATATATTAAACGCGCCTGAACCTAAGCTATTAGAGAAATTTAAAGATTTTATAAATATATTTTTTTTTTAAAAAAACTAAGAAACTACTATTATATTAAGATTATAATTATACTATTATCTTAAAGTTAAAAAGAAATATCTTATTTAATTTATTTTATAGTATATTGAGAAAGAAATTACCGGCTCTTAAAAAATAACTATTAAAAAATTTATAAAAAGATTTTATCCGGCTTAGCTTTTTATTTATAGTATTTTTTATTTTATTTATTAAAAAATTAAATAGAGATATATATTTCTATATAGATTATTATATTTTAAATATAATTATTATTAAAAACTACTATCTACTCTTATTTATAAAGAAAATTCTAAATAATTTAAAAAAATACGCTATTTTACTAAAATTAATATTATTAGTATATTTAATAATCTTTATATTAAAGAAAGTAGAATAATTAATAGTTTTTTCTATATATATAAAACTCTATAAATTTTTAATAATATTATTTAATTTAATAAAAATATTTAGAATTTTTTAATATTATATTAATCATATTTTATATAATTATTTTAATATCTTCTATATTACTTATTTTACTAATATTTTATCTTGGCTATATCTATTTTAAGTATATTAAATATATCTATTATATTTTTATAAGATTACGAGACGCGGGTCTATATAAAAAATTATTAAAATATAAATTTATAATATTAAAAATAAAATTTTTAAATCTAATTATTAATTAAGATAATATCTATATAAATTTAAATAAAATAAAAAATATAATAAATTAGTCTATATTTATTTATATAACTAATATATAAGTCTTTCTAAGATTTAATTATTGATAAGGTGACCCAATCCCCTCGCTTCTGTTGCCGTATTTAGACTAGCGCCACCCACAGTAGCTCTTAGATAGGGATCTAGTAATCTACCTCTACTAAAATATATATATATATTATATATCCTATTTAAAAGGTTATAAGCTCTCTGCTTATCTATTTTTATTAAAAATAGACTTAATTTAATTATTCTTCGTATCTAAGATTAGCTTTGTAAAAAACTTTATTTTACTTTAATAATTTTTATTAATTATAATATTTTTAGACGTGGATCGATATTCTATAAAACTATTATACTATTAGTCTTAATTTTTTTACTATACAACCCGCTCTGCGGCCCCCTCTCTCTAAAATTAATATTATTATTAGACATAGATCTTTACAAAGTAATTCCTAAGCTTAAGAAAAAAAGTAATTATAATATATAGTTAAGTTTTTAAGCTTATTATAAAATCGCGAGAATTTAGCTTCTAAGAGATTATTACTAGTAATATTACTAAATTAAATACACTAGATATCTATTCTATAGATAAAAGAACTATTTTTTATAAATTAATTAAAATTAATAAACTCGCTACTAATACTATTACCGCAGATCTTAATTAAAAACATATTATAATTATTAAAACTTATAATATTTAGCTTCTAACTCGCTGGCGAGACGAAAAGGGACTTTTCTAATAAAAGTTATATATTATTCTTCTACTACTAAACTCTACGTTTAAAGCGAGCCTTTTAAATTATATTAATATTCTTAAAAATTCTATTATTATTTAAGACTTTCTTATAATAAATTACTAGTATTATATTTTATAATTCTATTATTATATTATCTCGAAGCTCTCTATCCTAATCTATATAAATATTATAAATTATCGCAACTTCGCGTAGAAGTTTAAGAACCTTTTATAGAGCTTTATTAAATATTAATTATTTTATATAATTTAAATATAGTTACTTTCTAAATAATATCTTAACTAATCCGGTAATAATATTTTTTTTTGATATAGATAGAAATCTACTATAATATAGATAATTTAGAATTAATTATATAGATTTATATTAATTTTAATAATTTCAAGATAGTAAAAAGAGGTATCTTTTTATTTATAAATATATTATTAAATAAAAACGCCCCTAAGGACGATTTCTTTTAGTAAAATATATTTAAATCTTTAAAATATAGAGAAAGAGCTCGCGGTAGAGATTTCTTAAAAAATTAAAACTGCGGTAGAAGATTTTTAATTATTAAAAAATTATAATAATCGCCTTAATCTAGAAGAAATAATAAGGATTTTAATACTATTTAGTATATATATTATAAGTTATTTAGTAGTTATCTTTCCTTTAATTACTACTATAATCCGAACAATCCGAGAGGCCGTAGTAGTAGTAGAAGTTATAAAAGAAATTATAATACTATATATACTACTTTAATTTCTTAATAAAATAAGTCTTAGAGAAGTCGACAACCCTCTAAAGATTTTTTAATTAATAGCAACTTTATATTTACAAATCACGCGAATATTAGTGCGAGCTTACTTACTTATAATAATAAAAATATACCTCGCAATCTATTTTTTTTTATAATTAATTCTAATACTTCTAATACTATAATCTTTATATAAGATTTATTAAGAAACTACATCTCTTATAGAAATTCCGTTATTACAGCTGATAATTATATATTCTATACTAAAGACTATAGAGACCTTTTAATTAATCTTATTAAATTAGAATTAAAGAATTATATTAATATAATTACTATTCTATATATTTAGTATATACCTTTCTTAGCTTATAATCTAATTTTAGTATCCCAGCTTACTAAACTACATATTTTTATATATTTTCTTATTAACGGCACGGTTAAATTTAAATCGAAAGATATAGTAAAAACTTATAAAGATTATTTAAACAAGTATTATTTTTTTTATATTCCTAGTTATATTAATAGCCTAAAAAAATTTTCTCTAATTTTAATAAATATAATTAGTACTTCTACGATCTTTATTAAAATTACGTATTATAAAATAGCTTATTACTCGAAAAGAAAAATCTAATAATTTTTATATTATTTTAAAAACTTTAAGATTTATAAAAACTCTCTAAAATAATATAAATCTTATTACTAAAAAAAGGACGCTTGCTTATTTTTATAATACTATACACGAGAAATCTCAACTTCTGTAGATAATATAATTTATATTAATATTTATAGTTTTATCTCTACGCAAGGCTATTACGGCAAGAGGTATTTTATTACTTTTATAAATAAAACTATTTATTTTTATTAGATATTTATACTTAAAAATCGCTTAGAATTACTTAATAAATTTATTTTATTAAAGAAATTCCTTCTAATATAATTTAATATTAAAATTAAAAGTATTTATAGAAATAATGTAGAAAATTATAAATTACTTACTAAATATTTTTTTAATTATAAATAAATATAAAATTCTACTCTAGTATATTCTCCTTATCTTAATCCTATTACTAAAACTAAAAATAAATATCTTATTAAACCGCTTATTTTAATTATAGTAGAGAATTATCTTCCGAAATTCTTATAAAGAGATTTAATTATTATAATTATTTATATCTAAAATCGCCTATATTATAATTTAATTAATATAAGCCCGTATAAAGCTTTATATAATAAGCTCGTTAACGCCCCTTACTAGTAAATTCTAAAATATAAATAGTAGTATCTTATTCCAAAGAAATGTCGCGATAAATTTAATAATTATATAAAACAAAACTATTTTATTAATTATAATAAAAATCTTTATAAAGTCTATAATGTTAAGATAAAGAAGATTATTTTATATAAAGATATAAGATTTTAAAAACTTTCTAAAAAAATAATAGTTAATTCTTCTTATAATCTTAATAATTTGTCTTTAAATAAGAACTCTATTCCTGTAGAATTTATTTATGTATAAGATAAAAATATTATTTAATTATTTTTTCTCTACTCCGATTTTTCTTAACTATATATTCTATAGCTAATATCTATCACTATATTAACACCGATTCTCGAATAGATAACTAAATATAAATATATAAAAGTTTTACTATCTATTTTAAAATACTTTTCTAAAATTATTACTTCTTTTAGCTACAATCCGCCTCCCAGATAATCTTTTTAAAAAGATTTATTTATTTTATAAAATAAAATTTCTTCTATAAAAAAAAACCCCTCGCGCCGGTAAAAAAATATTATAAATATTTTATATATAATCTTTTTATTTCTTTATAATAATTCTTACGTAATCGTTACCCCTTGCAGCGTTTAGTTAAATCGTTAAAATTAAATATTATAAAATATATATATAGGATTCTAATTTCGCTTTATATAATATTCACATATTAATAACTAATATTCTAATCAAAATCTTTAATAAAATTCTTAATTTTTTATTTTTTAATGAAATAGCTTCTTCTCAGAGTATTCCGGCCGATTATTATAAATCTTATAATTATACTTTTATAATAAAGTATAAAAACGCTCTAAAATAGAAAGAAATAATATATATAAAAATATATTAGTATCTTAGAAATAAAATATTCAGAATAATTAATTATATAAAAAAAATAAAGCTTTTATCGCTTTATTAAATATTTAAAATTAAATATAATAGACGCTTTAAAGCACGCCTTATTATTAAAAACTTTTAGTAATATACTAATTATAATTTTTATAAGATTTATACCGCGGTTGCGAAGTCTATAAGCTTTAAAATATTTATTACTTTTATCACAAAATTCCATTAGCTTCTATATTATTTAGATATTATTACCGTATTTCTATATACTAATTTAAAAAAGTCGATTTTTATTGAGCTTTCGGAAGACTTCAGAAATAAGAAATATATTAAAAAATATAGTATTCTTATAATAACTATATATAGTCTTAAATAATTATTCTAAAAATAATATAATCTTCTATCCGAAACTCTTAAAGCTGCTAGCTTTAAATATATATATATAAATTACTTAATATTTATAAAAAATAATCTTTATATTCTTATCTATACTAATAATATCCTAATTCTCTCACCCGATGAAGAGTTAATTAAATTACTTAAAAAGAATCTTTCTAAGTCTTTTAAAATAATTAATAATAACTATATAAAATATTTTCTTAGTATTAACGTTCTCTGGCGAAGCAATAATATTATATTATTATAAAAATTATATATTCTTAAATTATTTTATTATTTTAATATAATAAATTACAAGCCTACCTTAATCCTATATAATAAGAAAATAGTACTAGTCTAATATAAAAATATTACTTTAACTAATAATATAAAGCTCTATCAGGCTATAATTAGTTATTTTATATAAATTATAATCAGTATATATCTTAATATAATCTTTACTACAGTCAGGCTGACACGCTATACTTAAAATTCTAACTTAAAATATTTTATAGCTATAAAACGTATTTATAGATATTTTACTAGTACTAATAACTATATTATTTTCTTTTTTTTTAATAATACCGGCTTTAAAAACTTCTATAATACTAATTAGATAGATCTATAAGTAGAGGATATAAAATTAATTTTAAAATATATTTTTAAATTTATTAAAGCTTTTATCTTATAATTCTCTAAATAATAGACCTCTATATCCCTCTTTTTTATAAAATTAAAGTATATTACTCAAGTCTATACTATATAAAAACTTATTTAGATCCAACTTCTTCTTATCAAGCTTAATATTTAGCGCTACAATCTTATAAAGGTCTTTTTAGCTATCTCAACAATAACCTATATAAATAATTAAGATACTATTACCCTTACAAAATCCTAAATTCTACGCGCGAACAAAATATATTAATATTTACTATTATTTTCTACGTAAACAGGTTTAGACTAGGATTATTTAATTTTACTATATTAAAATAATAAAATAGACTACTAACAAGATAACTAAGCCTCTTAAAAAAATTATATTTTATTATTTTTGTAAAATATTAGGATTACGCGAATTAACCGCTTAAAAATAGCTGGAAATTAATACTTTTTATACCGTTTTTTATCCATTTCTCGCTTCATTATGTCCGCTTTTTTATACTTAAATTTACCGCTTCCGAATACCTGGAAATCTATACTTTTATACGGCTTATTTGTTATTGCTTTTCATCGCTTTTTATATACAAATTAGAATATTTTTATTTTACTTATATACTCCTTGCATTTCTTATCGATTTCGGCGGATTACACGTGATTATTTTTACCTATTTAGGAAGATATCTTCGGCTTTATTGCTTATCTTATAGAAGATATTAATAAGATAATATAATCTCCTCGCCTCTATTACCGTATTTAGACTAGCGCCACCCACAGTGGCTCCTAGATAGGGATCCAGTGATCCACCTCTACTAGAGAATACACACATGTTACATATCTTATTCAAGGTTAATAATTTTTATTGATAATTTATTTAAGATTTTTTTAAGATTACTATATTATTAGTAGTTTTAATTAAAAAAATTATAATATAAAAATAGATATTTACTTACTAAATAGTTATAAATATTTTAAAAAAAGCTTTTATAAACTTTTCTATACTATAATTATCTAATTAGATCTAATCTATTATTTTAAAAATTAATATATTTAATTATATATCTATTAAAATATTATTTTAATATAATAAAAATAATATATTATATCTAGTTATTTTCTTCTCTAAGAAATATTTATTTACCGAGTATAATTATAAGATTTATAATAAAAAACTACTTATTATTATTTATAATTTTAAAAAATAATATTTTAAACTTAAAGGATTTATATTTCTAATTTATATTATTTTTAATTATTATAATCTAGAATACTTTATATCTATAAAATTTTTAAATTATTATTAAATTTAATAGTCTAAATTCCTCTTCTATTTTAACTTTAAAATTATTTACCGATCCGGAAAATATACGATAAAGTCTAATAATTTAATTAAAAAATTATAAGATTTTTTTTAAAAAAAAATAAATATCTATTATATTAGAGTTAGATAGTTTTAAAATATAAAACTCTTAATATATTTATCTTTTTAATTAGAGTTAATATTAGAAAATTAATTTTAATTAAAATTATTAAAATTCTTTCTTATTCTAATAGCCCTAATTACCCGATTCTATTAAACAGTTTATTATAAGAATAAATAAAATTTATAATTACTATTTAAGATCTAGACTAGTCTAAGAGATATTTATAAAAAAAATAATCTAATTTATAAAATCTAAAAAATTCTAGTTATAGAAAAAAATTATTATTTAAAAATTATTTTAATTATTTATAAGAGGCGAGATAGTCTTTTATTTTATACAAATTATTTATAAACTTTTAATAATAAATAATTAAAAGCTAATCTAATTTAATTAATTTATAATAAATCTATTTCTAGATACTCTAAGAGAAGCTAAATCTATAAATTATTATTTTAAAAATACTATTAGTTTAATATATACTATTATATAAGCTAATAAGTCTAAAATTATTATATTTTTTATTATACTATTCTAATATAAAAAATAAAATAAAATATTTTAAAGTTTCTATTAGTATTTAAATATATATAATAAAATATATTTATAGATTTTATTATCTATCTATTTAAAAGCTAGAACTATAATATTATATTTATAATAATAAATTAACTAATTAAAATAAAATATCTAATTTTATATAATATAATATCTAATTCTATATAATATAATATCTAATTCTATATAATATAATAGCTAATATTTAGAATATAATAATAATATATATCTAATATATTTAGAAACTATATAGTTTATTTTAAATTATTATATTAGATAGAGATCTCTAGTTTATTATTAAATTTTAAAAATATTTAAGTAGATATTTTAAAATAATAAATAAATTATTAATTATATATTACTCCGAGATAGATAGCTAGACTAAATATATAAATATTATAATAAAATAATATTTATAAATCTATATAAATTATTTATAATATAACTAAAATATCTAGCTTCTATTTATTAAATTTATATTAAATAATATCTATTTAGATACTATTAAGACTATCTTATTTTTTATAAATTATAATTTTTATTTTTATATAGATTTTAAACTAACACTTATAAGAAATTATTATAAATAGAATTAATCTATTATTTAAGATATTAAATAATTTATTATTAAGATATAAGTTATTACTAAATTTATTTATATAAAAATAATAGCCGCTTAAGCTTAATATATTAAATAAACTAATAGAAGATACTACTTTTATTAAAAATTTAAAAAAAATTAACTAGTATAATTAGATATTTGATATATTAAGATTTTATATTTTAGTAAAAAGTTTAACTAGAATATATTAAATTTATATTAAATTAAAAAAATTATTAGTCTATATATTTACTATCTAAAATTATTATTTAATATAAAGATTTATTTTATATTTAATATTAATTTATTTATATTAACTAATTAAAATCTTTTATTAAGTCAAGTTTAATCTCCTTTATTATATATTAAAATTAAAGGATTTAAGAAATAAGAAGTAAAGAATATTTTTAATTTTTTTTTAAAATTATTAAAAGTATAGCTGCCTCTATCTAATATATATTATAAAATAGATAGAATATCTAGATCTAATTATAAAGCTAGTTAATTATTTAAAATATATAAAATAGATTATTCGCAACTATTATTATAAATATTTAGATAAATCTAATTTTTATTAATCTTAATAAAGCTCGACTTTAAAAGAGAGATATATTATTATAATATAAATCTAAGAATAACTAATATATCTACTAGAATATTATATAATTATATAATCTTTTATTTTTTTTATTATTTAAGAATCTTATTATAGCTTTTTAAACTATATCTTATCTATTAACCTATATATAGCTTGACTCTATAGTAATCGAGTATCTGATATTAGAAAGCCTGCCTGCCTACCACCAGCTCTACCAACTCAGCCAGCCCGCACCCTAACAAATAATAATATTATTATTCTTTTTTTATTATTATTCTATTTATTATTAAGCTTAATTATTATTTTCTTATCGAAAGCCTCTTATAGAAAGATAATTATAATAAATAGAGATAAAAGAGTATCGTAGAACTATAATAAAATTAATTTAATAAAAATAGATTATATATATACTAATAAGTAATCTGTAGTATTTATTAGCAAAGATAAATATCTATTATTAATTAAAAATATATATTTAATAATTATATTTAGAATTATTTATATCTTGGTTTTAGTAGTAGTACTAAGTAATTAAGATCTATATTTAAATATATTCTTAATAATAAGATCTTTACTAGATTTTTATTAGATTCTTATTATAAAGTCTATCTTTATATAACTTACTTCGGATTAGTAGAAAGGAAAGTTTATTATAATAATTATAATTATTTTTTAATATCTTTTTATATATATCTAGCTTATAAGAATGTTGGAGCGGTGGTCGGTTGGCCTCAGTCTAGTCCTGATGTAGTTAGCACGTTACGTGATCCATAGTAGATTATATCTAGTTAGTTGTATCTTACTAAGTAAGTCTTTATATAATTCAGATATTCTATATATTTCTAGCTTTACTATAGCTATTAAATTAAGAGTTATATCACTCTCGACGGTTAAAAAGGTATTAAAAGAAATATCTTAATTATTAAAAAATTATTAATTTTATTAAGATCTGCAAGAAGAAGAGTCTAAGATAGTTTTTTAAAAAAATATAGATTTTCTAGTAATAGTACTATTTATTAAAATTTAAGCCTTCTATTTCTCTATAATCGTAAATCTTATAATCCTAGCGATAGAGAAGCTCAACGGTAGAAGTGGATAAAAGATATAGATAGAAAAGGTTATATTTATTTTTTAAGTATATTATTTAAATAATCTTATTAATATAAGTCTTTCTAAGCTTTAGTAAAATAATTCGTGATATGAGACGTGGCTTAAAGTATTATTAGTAGTCTATTTTTAGCTATTTAATAGTATATTAGAATAAATCTTTAATAAAATTATTAACTCGCCGAAACCATACGAATAGCTAGATAATATATTAAAATTTATATAATATATTATTATTAGTGTAGATTATAATCTTTTTTATTTTATTTTTCTTAGAGCCGCTAATATAAAGCGTATAGATTATAAAATAATCTAATAATTTATTAAGACTCTATATAAAAATATAAAATTAATTTTAGATACTAAGAATCTTTTTTCTTTATATTAGGTAACTTCTCTTCTCTTTTAAGGCTTTTAGATAGAAATAAGAACTTTTATAGATATTTATTTTTACTTTTAGGATAAAGTAACAGCGAGAAAGCTTATATAGAATAATTTTAATAATATATATAATATTATTTTTAATAAAATAATTATAATTAAGCTAATTATTTTTATAATATAATTTTTAAGTCTTTTTTTCTTCTCGAGCTTAAAAAGTATTCTAAATATAAAAAAAAAGAGAAGAACTTTCTCTAAGAATATAATTCTAAAAAATTATATAAAATATTAACTTAAGAGAGATTACTTATTAAATAATAAATATTAATACTATAATAAAAATAGTTATAATAATATAAATAATTACCCTTACCTGGTTCCTAAAAAGCGAGTTAGAAAGTAAAAGAAAAATACTAATATTTAGATTTTTAAATTCTTTATTAGAAACGCTAAATAAATAAAAAAGAAAAATAACTCTATATTTATAAATTTAAACGCGAATATAATAATTTAAAATAGGAATATTATTATAAACTTTAATTTTTTTAAAGCTTTAATTTTACTTTTCTTAGATCTTCTGTTATATAGAGAGAAATGCTGGCTTATTAATTTAGATATTTTATATACTATATATAAGTAGTTTAATAATATTTCCGATTTTAAACGCCTTGACAAAGAAGTGGAATATCTTATTTATTTAATTTTAAATAATAAAAAAGTAGCTTGTAAAGATAAGGAAAATATTATATTTTACTTTCTTATAGATAATAGAAGTATAAATATTTTTAAAATTATATATATTTAGAATTCTAATATCTCTTATAATCTTTTCTTTTTTAAATATACTAAATAAAAGCTTAAGCTTTATTATAATATTAAATTTTAGTATGTTTGTAATATTAATATAGATAAAATAAAAAACTATATTTTTATAAAGAATCTTATTCTATATATTTATTTAATATTATTATAGAAAGAGGATTCTTTTATAATAGCTATAATAATCTTATTCTTATTTTTTTACGCTTAATTTATATATATAAACGCTTGCTATCTTCAGCGAAATAAGATACGTATAAATAATAATTTAGATATTAAGATTAATTATAAAGAAATTTGTAATTATAAGATATATAAAAAATAAAAAATAAAAAAAATAATTTTATATATTTTAATAATCTATTCGCTTAAATCCTTATAAAGAATTTATATTAATATATAAGAATTTATTTCTTTAGATATATAAAGCTATCGCTATATTTTAATTATTATAGATAATTACTTATATTATATATTTATTTATTTACTCCGCTTAAAAAACGACGCTTTAAAGGCACTTAAGAAGCTTTATTTATACTAATTTAATTTTATAAGAAAAAATATTATCTTAATCTATTCGAATATAACGTCTAATTTTAATAATTATAGAAAATAGACTTCTTCTTATAGTATATAGTTTGAGATAATTACTTTATATTATTTTAATTAAAATAATTCTTTCGAACGCTATAAAAAATATATAGTTTAAATAATAAAAATAATAATAATTATCTTATCTCTATCTAGTTATTTTTAACTATTTATACTAGAGTTAGTTATTTATATCTTAAATTATTTAATCTATAAAAAATTAACTAATTAAAAGTCTTCTATATAATACTTTTATAAAAACTTTAATATTATAAATATCAAGATCTCGCTTAATTATATTCGCGTATAAGAATATAGAGCTTATATCCTAATTATATTAAAAAATAGAATAAAATTAGTAAAAATAAATAAAAAAATAAGAATTAGCTATCTCGTGAGATATATAAATAAGAATATATATAAAATATAACTTAAAAAAATAGACAGAATTATTATTATAAGAGATATTATATTTAATAAGAAATTAACTAATAAAAATAATTAAAATAATAAAATAAATATTATATAAATCTCTTTTTTTTTTTATTAAATAATCTCTCTAATAATATAAAGCTTTAATATAACTATTTATAGAAATATCTAATTAAATTAATTAAAAATAATAATTTTAAGTATATAATTTATAATTAAATTATTATTTTAACTTCTAATTTTATAATTTAACCGCTATCTATCTTAACTACGTAGTGTCCAACTACTCGTATTAAAAAGATAATATAAAATAAAAAAAAAATAAAAATAGAGAATATCTACTAAGCTATTTTATATATTAAAAAAAATTTATAAAGACTAATTCTAAAATAAGAAATTTAATAATTATTAAGCTTGTATAATAAACTATAAAAGCGATTTATTTAATTTAATTACTTAAGTAATTATATCTTAAATTCGGATCTTTAAAATAATAATTCTATATAACTATAATAAAGCTATAGCTTCTTTCTAGAGAGATTAGTAATAGATAGTAATAAAGATATAAATTAATAAATTTAAAGCTATTTTTATATAAAAATAAGTTAATTATTCTAATTCTATACCTTGTATCTTGCCGGGAAAATAAGTATATAATATAAAAAATAATTTATATAATAATATTAAGTAATTTCGAGCTCGCTGGATAATCTATAAAAATTAATAATAAAAAGATCTTAATTTTAATAAGATCTTATCTTTTATAATTATAAATATTCTTATTAAGTTCTTTATAACTTTAGTAGCCGCTAAGAGATTAAAATAATATTATTTTAATATTATTATAGTCTATCTTAACGCGAAATTAAAATCTTATAAAATCTATATAATATAGCTAACAGGTTTTAAAGTTCTAAATAAAATATATAAAATACTAAAAATACTCTATAGTTTTAAGTAAGCTAGTCTTTTTTAAAATTATATTTTTAACTCCGTGTTTTAAAAAATTAGTCTTATTCTAATTAAAAAGAACTCCTACTTCTATATAGGTAAAAAAAATAATATACTAATTATATATATTAATAATATAATTATAGCAGCGGATACTAATAAGATTATAATTTTATATATTAAAAAAGTAGAAGAGAAATTTAAAATAAAAATTATTAATAAATTCATATATTTTTTCGGATATAATATAAAAAAAGATTATACTACTAATACGATCTCGCTCAGCCTAAATACTTATATTAATAAAATTATAAAGCAACTTAATATATAGATTAAAATAATTAATTTATTAATAATTTCTAACTAGAAATCTTTAAATAGTAATATTATAGATAAAATAGGACTTTATAATTTCGCGATAAAAATAAGCCGCTTAAACTAGCTTACTAAAACCTATTTTAATATTATTTTTACTACTATATTCCTCTAGTGCCGCAATTCTAAAGCGAATAAAGCTGATAGAACTATTATATTATAAATTTATAATTTTTTAAGCTATAATATCAAATTTAGTCTTATCTTAAAAAAGGATCCTAAAGGCTTTTTATATAGCTATATAAACTTTTTTTATATAGATCTTAAAGACTCTAAATTAATTAAGTTATTTATTTTTTACTATTATAAATATCTAATTTTATAAGCTTTAAAATATTAATCGATTATAACTCCGAATTTATTTATTACCAAATTTATTATATAGAACTCTATTACTAAGGAAGTTATATAGCTTAAAAAGCTAATTAATCTTATTAATAGAAATATAGACTATTCTATAGTAATCTATATAAATTCTTATAATATATTATTACTTATTAATAAACCTTCTTATTTTTTATTTTTAAAATAGATCGATATTCGCTATTTTTTCGTAAGAGATACGATTAATACTAAAATTATTAAATTTCGCTTTATTTTAACTAACTAAAATATTATCGACGGTTTTACTAAAGCTTTTTTAAAATTTAAATTTATTTAATTCCGCGCTAAGCTCTAAAAGAAAATAGAATCTATTTAATTTTAACTATAGTTTTAAATGCTTCGTTGTTTTTTAATCAACTCCGAGTCTTTCGGCTAGGAAGAATATATTAGAGCGATAATTGATTAGCCTTAGTCTAGTCCTAATATAGTTCGTATATCACGTGATCTATAGTGGATCACACCTAGTTAGTTGCACCTCGCTGAGCGAGCCTTTATATAATTTAGGTATTTCACACATTTCTGGCTCCACCGTAGCCGTCAAAGAATATCGCGCTTAAAATTTTATTATCTTATTATAACCGCCTGCGGCGATTATTATATTATTTAATAGGATATAGAAATAATACTAGTAGTCTGCTGTATTATGGTTAAGATCAGTATAATTACCTATAGTTTCCGTCTATATTAGTAGTAGGACTTAATCGTTTCTTCGCTCTTCTTCAACAACTTACTTACCTTCATGATTATGACCGATTTTATCGACTTCATGGCTGCTGCATTACTTAATTATTATTTTTATTTTATCTTATTTTACTATCTTTTTATATCTTATTTTATTTTGCTATTTCTCTTTACTTTATTTTACTTTTATTATTTTTTATTAATCTTACTTTACTGCCTGTCTATATCTTATTTTATCTTTATTATTATCTTTTTTTCTTTTTCTTTTTATTTTTTTCTTCTATCTTCTTATTTCTCTTTATTCTTAATCTAACTTCTTTGTGTCTCTATAATATATCCCGACTAACCGGATTTCACTTTATTTCCTTTTTAATTCTTATTTAGAGAATTTAGAAGACTTTATAATAAATAAGATTATAAATTTTATTATAAATAAGCGTCTAATAAAACTAAATTTTATTTTAATTATTAAAAACTTTCTTAATCTTCTTTATTTACCGAATAAGAATCTTATTCTATAGAATATTTAAATCTTAATTTATTTTCTTTTCTATATATCTTTAGAGATTTTAGTAGAAGATAGAATAAACTAGATTATAAATAGAAGAAATAAAAATAAGCTTAATTTTCTATAAAATAAGATTATAAAGCTTAATCTTAACTTTTTAAATCTTCTAGTTAGTAAGAACTCTATGATTAGTAAGAATCCTATAATTAATAAGAATTCTATAATTAGTAAAAATCTTATAATTAATAAAAATTCTCTAATACTATAATAAAGCTTTCTAATCACGAGTATTCTCTTATAATTAAAAAAAACATCACCCGGCTATTTATTTATATTAAAGCTACTAATAACAAGTCCTCTAACGCCTTCTTTAGTTTCTAGAAGTAGTATAAAGTTTTTATAAGCTATATAGTATTCTATAATAAAACGCGCGCGGTCTAGAAGGATAAGAAGTCTATAATATAGTAGAAATTAGATAAAATCTATATAAAAGAAGATATAATCTTTTTAAATAAATTAGATAATTCTATTATTAGTAGATCTCCTATAAGAATATATTTTATAAATATATAAATTATTTATACTTATACTAATCTCTATATTATCTTATTAATAATTAAGACAGACTATAGTCGAGATTTTAATTAAAATAGTATTTTATAAAAAAAACACTATTCTAAGGATTTTTTAGTAGTAGTTATCTATTAAGATTATTACTATATATCTATTATAAAGTTTAGCACAGTACTATATAGTAATAAGCTAGTTATTATTTATTTTTAACTAATTAATTAGATTTTTACTAGAGATACTTTCTTTAATACTATATTATAAATTAGTTTTTATAAAATTAAGTTACTATAGAATTTTATTATAATTAATTTATTTTTTCTTATATAACTAAATTTTTTATTTAAATTAATATTCTTAATACTAGATTATATTATTTTAATTCTAGAAAATCCGAAGCTATCTAGTAGATAAATAATTCTAATTTATTAAAAAATTAACTATTATATATCTTATAAATAAATTAGAACTACTAATAAAAAATATTATAATAAAATATTTTATATATCTAAGACTACCGCCGATAGAGCTTTTTTTACTAATATTAAAATTATAATTAATATTAAGATCTTTAGAGATATTAAAACTATTATTAGTAATAGGATATCTAATAAGATTCCTAGTAAGCTTAAGCCGATTAATTTTAAGTCTAATACTAAAAAAGCCGCTAAGCTTACTAATTTAAAAAAAATCTATTAATCTTATTTAAATTATTTTACTAATACTTTTTTTTAATCTATTTTTACTACTATAATTACTTACTAATATCCTTACTAAGTATAATACTCTAGTAAGTAAGTTTAAACGAAGCTGTATTACTATTACATAAGAAATAAGACTTCGTATTAAAGATCTTAATAATTAAGTAGTAGTACTAGGAAATTATAATATATTTTATATAAAAGATTTATAATTTAATAGCTAGAATAGCTAAGCTCTTATATTTTATTATACTAAACTAGCTATATAATCTTACTAAAAATAATAATTCTTTTATTAATAATCTTTCTATTAATAATTCTTATATTAAGAAGAAGAGAGATAATAATAAGAATAAAAATAAAAATAAGATTACTTATTTAGCTAAAAATATTTTTTATAATTATAATTTTAATTATATTCTTATTTATTATTACCGCCGTAGTCACAGTTATAGTTATAATCTTATTTATTATTATTAATAATATTATTACTACTTTTTTTTTATTTTAAGCTTATCAAAGTTTTTTTATTATAAGTAGTCTTTTTTTTATTTTTACTCGCGATGTTGTCGTCGCTCTAAGTAATATTCTAATTATTATTTAAATTACTATTTTAATTATTATTTTAATTATTATTCTAATTACCGCTCTTAATTAATTATAAGGACCTTGGGCCTTTTAAGAGGTTTGTGATAGGTGTAAAAGGTAATAATAATTAAGAAAGGAATATCGCGAGATTAGATTTTAAAAATAGAATTAATATTATAAATTATTACTAAAAAATAGAACTCTTTACTTTTATAAAGATAAATTTATATATATAATAATTTAGTCTACAGCTAAGTTATTCGCGAATAGCTTTTATAATTAAGTATATATTATAAGGATCTTATAATTATCTTTTTTTTTAAAAATCTTAATTTTTTAAGATCTATTTATAAACTCTTCTCGCTTATAGGCGTGGTCTTATTAGTATTATATATTATTTTTTTACTAGTAATTCTTAATAAATTCTCTTATAAGTACTAAAAATCTTATAGAAAAAATATTACTTCGCGGTAGAAAAAAAATATTACTTATAATTCTATAACTCTATATATATTAATCGGATTTAACTACTATAAGGAGTACACTATCTTTTATAATATTTTTTTAATTAATTCGCGATATTAAGATATTATAAAAAAATTATATAGAAATTTAATTATTAATTATAAATAATATCTAGTTTTATTCTTTTATAATTCGCGATAATCTTTAACTATTTTAAGTATTAGATCCTTCGCGAATTTTTTTTATTTATAAATACTTTCTTATCTTAATCTCTTCGTCGCGATATCTCTAAAATATTACTAAAAATTACTTTTTTCGCGAATATCTTTATTTAGTAACTGCTAGTGCCTTATAATAAATAATTATAATTAATTAATTATTATTAATTAGTTATTATCGATTAGATATTATTAATTAATTATTTATTTTATAAAAAAAAAATTTTTTTTTTCTTTTCTTCTTCTTTTTTCTTTAATTATTTTTTTATTAATAAGATAAGTACTTCTAATATTAACTTTTATTAATTTCTATTTATTTTTATTATTTTTTATTATCTTATACGCTTTCTATATACTTTAGAATTAGATTTTATATATAATTTTAATCTATTTCTCTTTTTTATATTATTTTATAACTTTTTATAATTTTAATTTATCTTATCTAGTATAGATTAATTATTATAAAGTAGAAAGCTTTTTATAATTTATAATAATTAATCTTTATAAGATTCTTTATTATTTTTCTTATTTATAAATTTATAAGTATTCTTATATTTATTTAATTACTTATATATTTTTAGATTTTTTTATTTAATATATCCTTATCCCCGCGAGTTTTATTTTTTTTTTAAAAAATAAAATATTTGATATCTTATTTATAATTATATTGTTTATCTTCTTCTTATCTATTTTATTAGAATTAATTATTTTTAAAATTATATCTTTATCTTTTTCTAGTTTTATTTTATTCTTTATAAAAAAGGATAGAATAAGTCTTTTTTTTATTTAAATTTTATAAATTTTTTTAACTAACTTAGATAAGTCTTTTTTATAAAGAAAAAGATATTTTTTATATTTTTTATTTTTATTATATTTTTTATTTTTTTTATATTTATTATTATTATATTTTCTAATTTTTCTATATCTTTTTTCTACTAGCTTTATTTTTTTATTATCTATAATCCCTATCCCCGCCCGCTTTATATAAATCTAAAAATATTATTTTTATTTTAACTATATTTAAACTATCTTTATAAGATATATCTTAATTATTATAAAATCTTTTTTTACTTTTTTAGATATTTTTTAAATAAACTAGAACTAGCTAGCTTTACTAGTAATAATATATAAAAAATAGATTTTAATCTATTTTATTAAATTATTCTTTATAATCTAGTTCCGTCGAATTACTTAGATTAATTTTATTATAATTTTTAAATTTTTTTTATAGATAAAATACTAGCCTCTATTAATCCGTAAATATTATTAGATATTTATATTAATTATATATTTTATATCTTAATACGGCTTTGCTAGTCCGGATTAGTTAGTAAAATATATATAGATATATAAGATCTTTTTAATTATTTATACTAGATACTAGTTTTCTAATAATTAAAAATATAGATTTTACTATAATCTATCTAGTTTTATAATATTTATAATATATATCTTAGAGAGATTAGAATAGAGATATAATAATTATTCTATTTTCTATTAAATAGTTTTAAATTTTTTTTATAATAGTCCGTGTCTCGCGTCTAAAATAAGAGTAGTAGAATAAAAATTTATATTATAAATATACTTTTTATCTCTCTTCTATTATAATAATCTTATTTTTTTTTAATTAAATACTAGAATTTTTACTATCGCGAAAATATTCTTTATAAATTTATAAATATTATAAATTTTTATAAGATTTTTTAATTATTTTTATATAATCTATCTATTTAATTCGGATCTTTATAAAATCCTCTATTTTAGAATTAAAGATCTTATTTATCTAATATTTTATATTATTCCCGTCCGCGAAACAAGATTTAAATTATTTATAAGTATTTATATCTTCTATTTTATTATATTCGCGGAGTATTAATATATAAAAAATATTATATATATATAATTCTACTAAAAGATTTATATAATAGATATTTTAGTTTATTTTTTTAATTACTCTTTACAAGCTAGTCTATAGCTAATCTAACTTTTTATCTAATTATACTTATAATTAGTTTATATTAGAGATCTATATATAATTTTTTATTATAAATATTTTTTTAGTTTATTTTAAATTATAATATTTTATTTAATAATTCTAAGTTTTTATAATACTCTTTTAAATCTTTTTGTGAAGCTTTTTTATATATAATATTTAAGTATATATATTCTTTTTTATTTTTTTATAAATTAATAAATTAATCGTAATTACTCTAGGATCTATATTATAAATTAGTTAAAATAGAGTTATTTTATAAATATTTATTTCGCGTTATTATAAGCGAACTATGTAAATAGTAAATAATTTATTTAATTATTTTATAAGAAGTTAATATACTCTTATAAATATTATTTTAGTATACTATTTAATTATTTAGTTTACTTATCTATTTACGGATAGTAAGTAGTACTTATTAAGTACTTAATTTATAAATAATAAATAAAATCTAACTAGAAATTTTTTATAAATATATTTTTATAATTAATAACTATTATCTCCGATACTCCGTAGAGGTTAAAGATTTTATAAATAAAAAATATATATTAATTTTTTTTTAATATCTTTTATAAAGAAATAAATTAAGCTATCTTATTTAAGTAATTTATAATTATTAGAATTATATTATATAATTTTTATAAACTCTCTAGATTTTTTTATTTAATATTTATAAGAAGATCTATAATAAAGTTTATTATAATTTTTTATAAAAAATTTACTAGAATTAATAAAAACTATAATAAATTATATTTTTTTTTTATATATAAAAATCTTAATAAATTCTATAGGTCTTTATATACTCTATAATAAATTTATAAAGTTTAAACTAAAAGAACTATTAATTTATAAGTTTATAAATCTTTTTTTTATAAAGTATTTTATAATAAGATTATTATATAATTTCACGAGAATTTTTATTTTTAACTAATAATAATTTAGAAGATATACCTTTTTTTAATAATAAAATAAATTTTTCCGCGATTATTATTTTTTTTATAATCGCGGGATACTTTTTATTTATAAAAAGTTTTTATTATAATTATTAAATTTCTTAATTATTATCTAGACTTTTTATATAAATTTATTTTTTATAAAAAATCTTTAAACTCTTTTAGTAGCCTTTATAAAAAATTAATATAATATAATTCTTTTTTATTATAAGTCTTATATAATTCTTTTTATAAAAATTTTATTTCTAGGATATTTTTATTTTTAATAAAATATATAATTATAAATTATATTTTTTTAATTAGATTTTTATAATATTACTATTCTTATCTCGCGTATATTTTATATTTATAGTCAGGATTTTATCCGCGATAATTTTTAAGACTAGATACTTATTTATAAGTTTTAATTAGTTATTTTTATTTTATATATTTTTAATATTTATAGTTTAAATATTACCTGTAATAATTTCTAAGACTAAATACTTACTTATAAATTTTAGTTAATTTAATAATTTATATTTTATATATTTATTATATTCTTCTTAATTTTTTTTATATTAATTATTTTAAAGATAGTTAACTCTCTATAAAAAATTATTTATAGGATTAAGCTTTTCTATATAATAGATAATTTTAAATTAAAAGTTAACTAAGAATTATAATTAATAAATCTATATTTACAAGAGTATTTTAATAGATATTTAAAAAATATTAAAAGTTTTATAGTCTATAATTATTTATATCTTTTATAATATTTTTTAAAAATAGTATTACTATTTTTTAAAAATTTTTATTATTATAAAAAGTTTTTATTCCTTTATAATATAGTTTTTTTCTATAATTATAAGCTTTTATAAGAAAAAGATTACTAATTTTTAATTTTAATTATTAAAATAGAATTATATTAAGATTCTATAAAATTTATTTTTAAAAATATCTATTTTAACTCGCGAGACTAATTCTTTTATAAAATAATTTAATTTAATTATTTTTATAAATTATTTTTTTAATTAATCTACAGCTTCGCGAGCCTCTAGAGTTATAATATTTTTTTAATTTTCAATTATTTATACTAGTTTATAAATTCTAAAAAAATTAGAATATTATAAATAGTCTTTAGTATTAACTAATCCTAGATAATAACTACTCGCGAGGACTTTATCTTAATTTTATAAATATAATAATATATTTTAGAAAGTTAATCTTCTATATTATAAATATATATTTATTTCGCTTGTAGTAAAGTTTTATTTTATATAGTTAATAAAATATTTTATAAATATATTTATAATAAGCCTTCTTATTCTATAAAAAAATAATATTATTATTAATATATATTATTACTATAATATTTAGTAAGTTATAAAATATCTAGTTTATATATTTTTAAAAAATCGTGGGAGTATTTATTAAGCTAAATAATATAATTAAATATTTAAATAATTTATATTTTATAAAAAAAATTATTTTCTATTACTTATTTTTTATAATATAAATATAATTATACGCGTCGCGAAGATCTAATTATATAAAAATTATTATATTTAATAAATATATAATAATCTTATCTATAAAAAAAATAAATAATAATTTTTTATAATATTTTATTAAATTTATAATAATTTATATATACGCGGACTCCTCTATTCTTTTTAAATATATATAATAGTAGTATATTTATAGAGAATTTTAATAATTAGATTTATTTTTTTATAAATATTATTTAGATATATTTATAAATTGCTATTATTTCCTAAGAAGAATAATAATAAAATAATTTAAATAAAAAAATTTTTTTTTAATAAAATCTATCTTTAGATTTATTTCTTCACAATAAAATAAAAATTTTTAAAATTTCTTTTTAAAGAAAATATTCGCGAAGTTTTTATACTATTTTAATAAATTTTTTTATATAGCTGTTTTCTATAGTAGTTATATTAATTTAAAATAATTAATTTAAATTTTTATATATTATCTCTATAAAGTCGTCCGCGGAGATCTTATTAATTTTAATTAATTTTTTATAAAAAATATATTTTCTAATTATTTATTATATTTCTAGATTATAAATCTTTAATTAGAGTATTTTTAGTAATATTTATTTTATATTTAAAGATATTATTATAAATATTTAAAACTTTTTCTAGATATCTTATAAATCTTAAAAATAAATTATAATTTTTATAATATTTTTATTTTATAGCTTTTTCTTATATATTATTTATATAAATATTTAATATAAAGATATTTATTATCCGGCTTAATTTATAAGTAAAAATAATATTATATTTATTTAATTTTTATTATTAATTAGGATCTCGCGATCTATAGATATTTTATTAGATAATATTATTTTAATTAGTAAGAATATATATTTTATACTAAATTAATTTTTATTCTAAGATAGTCTCTTCGCGGGAAAAAATATTATAATTATAAATTTTTTATTTTATATTATCTTTATATCTCTTTCCTTAAAATATTTTAAATAATTTATATAAATATATCCAGTTTTTTTATAGTAAAAATAGCTTTTAATAAAAGATTTATTTATTTATTAATTTTTTATTTTTCTTATTTAATAATCATCTATCTATAAGAAGTCTTTTATATTTTTTTATTATATAAATCTTTTTAAACTATCTCCGCGAGTCTATATTAGTTATAATAAATTATTATATTATTTACTTTTTTAGCTCGCGAGGATTTCTTTATATATAATTATTTATAAATTTACCGCTAGCAGGCTCGGTTAAAATTTTATAATAAAAAATATTAATTTTATTAGTATATTTAAAAATTAATTTTATTTATAAATCTTTTATTAAATCGCGAAAGAAAAAAATTTATAAAATAAATAAAATAAAATATTTTTTATAAAAAATTCTTTTAATTTTAATTTATTTTACTACTCGCGCTATCTATTAAGATACACGAACTTTTTTTTTATTATATAATTATATATAAAAAGTTTTTATTTATATTATATGTTATTTATCCGCGGGATCCTCAAACTATTTTAGTAAAAATTAATAAAAGTTTTTCTAATTTTATAAAGAATTAATTTTTTTTTAAGTTTTTATAAATTTTATAGAATAAAATTTAAATATATTATTATAAAATTAAAATAATTTTTTTCTATAAACTAATTTATCTCTCTAAATTATCTTATTTTTCGCGTAAATTTATAATAATTTTTATAAATTAAAATTCGATACTATTTTTTTTAAAAGATAGTCGCGAAAGAAGAGATTATTTTAAAAAAGATATTATATAAATTTAAAATTTTACTTATATATATTTTTATAAGGCTGATTTAGTATCTTATTTAATAATTTTAATATATTTAATTTATTTATAAATAGTTTTAATTATTTTCTTTCTTTCGCGAAGCTTATCTAATAAAGAATTTATATAATTTATTATTTTATAATTATTCTAGTTTATAGTCGAGGCCTTAGCTTTAATAATTAATATTAGTATTTATAAATAGTTGATTTTTTTACTAAAATTATAAATAATTTGATTTTTTACTTCCTCACAAGGATAATAGATACCTTAAAATAAGTTTTTATAAGATTTAATTTATTAATATATTATTTTTTTTAATCCTATTATCCCTAACGGACGTATCGCGAAGTTAAGTATTAAAATTATAAAAATCTTAAGTCTTTTAAAAAGTTTATAATAGATATAAAAAATAATAATAATTAAGAAAAAGATATTACGAGATTAGATTTTAAAAATAAGATTAATATTATAAATTAATATTAAAAAATAAAACTCTCTACTTCTGTGAAGATAAACTTATACGTATAATAACTTAGCCGTAGGCTATGTTATTTGTAAATAGCTCTTATAACTAAGTATATGTCGCGAGGGTCTTACATGAATTATATTATTATTATATTTATATTATATCCTATCAGTCTTTTATTAAGTTATTATATATTTAAAAATATAAAAATCTCGCTGCTAGATATTATTAATCTAGTATTTTTAAATAAATGTATTTCTATTTTTATATTTAGTTTCTTAAATTCTATTGCCGGGAACGTTAATAAATAGATTAACTACTTTATTAAGCGGCTGCAACGCCCGGTTTTACTATTATTCCGCTTTAGCGGTTAGTTAGGCTCCTCCGAAGTAACTTAATGAAAGGCAACTAACTTACCACTGCCATACATTCCACGTAGGAATCCGATGGCAATCGCCATCAAATATCCTATTTCTAGTTATATAATTAGTCTATTTTCTAGTAGTAATTAACCTACTATAATTTAAACTATATAATCTATAGATAAACTTTATTAAATATATCCTTTAGTTTACTAGTCTATATTATTAAAAATATTATAATATCCTAGAACGCTCTAAAAAGATCTATATCTTATATAATATCCTAGGCTGAGTTTATTCTAAGAATCTAAAAGCTCCTATACTCCTAAATTATAGGAATATTTATTAAATATTATTTAATATCTATTTTATATATATTTATTAAGGAGATCAGATTTACTTTATAATTATAAAATAAATTAATTTTATAATTAAAAATATATCAGACACGTCTAAATCTAAGTTATTAAAAAATTTAAAGATTTTATAAATATCTTCTTTTTTAAAAAGATTAAAAAACTACTATTATATTAAAATTATAATTATATTATTATTTAAAGTTAAAAAAAATCTTGTTTAATCTATTTTATAATATCTTTAAAAAAGAACTAGCAGCTCTTAGAAAATAGCTATTAAAAAATTTATAAAAAGATTTTATTTAATGTAACTTTTTATCTATAATATTTTTTATTTTATTTATTAAAAATTAGATAAAGATCTATACTTATATATAAATTATTATATTTTAAATATAATTATTATTAAAAACTATTATTTACTTCTACTTATAAAGAAAACTCTAAATGATCTAAAAAAATATATTATTAGTATATTTAATAATTTCTATATTAAAAAAAATAAGAATAACTAATAATTTTTTATATATATATAAAACTTTATAAGTCTCTAATAATATTATTTAGTTTAATAGAAAAATCTAAGATCTTTTAATATTATATTAATAATATTTTATATAATTATTTTAATATCTTTTATATTACATATTTTAATAATATTCTAATTTATAAATATATCTATTCTAAATGTATTAAATTTATTTATTATATCTTTATAAGATTACAAGACGCGGGTCTATATAAAAAATTATTAAAATATAAGTTTATAATACTAAAAATAAAATTTTTAAATTTAATTATTAATTAAGATAATATCTATATAAATTTAAATAAAATAAAAATTATAATAAATTAGTTTATATTTATTTATATAACTAATATATGTCTTTTTAGGAATTAATAATTTTTATTAATAATTTATTTAAGATTTCTCCGGAATTATTATATTACTAGTAGTTTTAATTAAGAAAAATATATTATAAAAATAGATATTTATTTACTAAATAGCTATAAATATTTTAAAAGAGATTTTTATAGACTTTTTTATATTATAATTATTTAATTAGATCTAATCTATTATTCTAGAGATCAATATATTCGATTATATATATACTAGAATATTATCTTAATATAATAAAAATAATATATTATATTTAATTATTTTTTTTTAAAAAATATTCGTCTACTAAATATAATTATAAGATTTATAATAAAAAACTACTCGCTATTATTTACTATTTTAAAAAATAATATTTTAAGCTTAATTAAGTCCTATATAAAAGCTATAGAAAAGATCTTATATAGCTATAAGATTTTTTAGTTGTATAGTATCTTTTAATATTTAATTATAACTATATAGAGATATTTAAGATCTATAATATAATTCTATTATCTACTTAATATTTTATTAATATATTCTAACTATTACTTTACGGATAATACTAATAGCTATTCCTTATACTAATTTATAAGTCCGGGAATTAATATAGTAGATTAGTATATTATATAATATCTTTAAAAACACGTTTTAGCGCGTTCTTCGCGAGGATAGAGAAAAGGATTAATTTCTAAAAATAATAAGATTCCCGATTATATAGAAGCGATTATAAGAGTTAAGAAAAAAGATTTAAAAATAAATAAAAAATTATAGTTAATATAGTTATAAAGAATAACTAAATTAATAGGCGACCGCTTGTTTTAAAAATAAAAAGAAAGAATATATTTATTTTATATAATAAGATAAATAAATAAAAAAAATAAAAAATAAAAAATATATTTACTTTATATAATAAGATAAGTAAGCCAGAAGAAAATAAAAAAAAATATATTTACTCTATATAATAAAACAAGCGAGTGAGAAAGAAATAAAAAAAAATATATATTTACTTTATATAGCGAGACGAGCGAGTAAGAAGAAAATAAAAAAAAAATATATTTGTTCTATATAGTAAGGCGAGCGAGTAAGAAGAAGATAAAAAAAAGAATATATTTACTTTATATAGTAAGACGAGTAAGCGAGAAGGAGGTAAAAAAGAAAGAATATATTCGCTCTATATAGTAAGACCAGTAAGCGAGAAGGAGATAAAAAAGGAAGAATATATTCGCTTTACGTAGCGAGGCGAGCGAGCGAGAAGGAGGTGAAAGAGGAAGAATATATTCGCTCTACGCAGCGAGGCGAGCGAGCGAGATTAGCTATTAGATAATACTATAATATAATTTTTATAATATAAATTATACACTCTAACTAATTATTAATTTAAAAATAATATATAATAAAATAGAGCTATATAATATCTATATAAAAAAATACATTATTTTAGAACTTAAAAATAAAAAGTTAATTATAATTAATAATAATAATATCTTATTATTTAATATCTGTAAGGGGCAGCCCGGCGGAGCGTCGGCTCTTGCTCGGGCACTTGATTCCCTTAAATATAGGTACCAGGTACGTCGGGGCGACCTTGGTACCACCACGGTCCGAGTGGGAGAGCAGGTACAGGTACAACGAGAGGAGGGATGGGTATCGATTGTTCAAGAACTAATCGCTTGACCTCTGGAATGGTCAATCGATCGAGCTACTATATAGAGAGCGATATTCAACATGATCAACTCCGACTTCCCTATCCGAGCCGTTTGCCACGTCATCGCTGAGCTGGCCAACCCGCAGGGCCCTCGGAGGCTTCGGCAGCGCCGTTCCGAAGGTCCCCGGTGACAATATCTTAATAAATATATCCTAAGAGTATACCAACCTATTTAGTAAACTTATTTATAAGTATAAGATATTTATTATTATTATAGTTAATAGATAGTTTAATAATAAAATTTATAATTATAATATAAAATAACTCGAATATAACTTTAATAGATTATAAACTATTATATAATAGATAGATATAAAATTTATTAATAAATATATAAAATAATAATAATTAATATATTTTTTAAGTAATACTCGATCTTTATAGATATAAAAGTCTTTTAGAGTTATTAAGTATTTATTAATATTTTAATAATTATTATTATTATACGCGAGTTTAAAGAGGTTCTTAATAATTATATAAAAGATATAAAACTAATATTTTTTAATAATTTTATTAGCAGTATTATCTATATTCTAATTAATATATTACTTAATTATAAAGATTATACTATTATTTAAGATATAAAAAGAATTTTTAATATTAATAAATTAATAATTATCTATTATAATTAGAATCCTTATAGCTCGAGAATTATTAGAATATATAGTTTAAATATAGATCTTAAGTTTATTTAATAGTTTAATTAAAGTAGTAAATATATAGATACTATTAAGATTTTAAAAAATATCTTTTAAAATAGTCTTATAATAGTTAATGTTGGAGCGGTGGTCGGTTGGCCTCAGTCTAGTCCTGATGTAGTTAGCACGTCATGTGACCTACATAGATCGTACCTAGTTAATTATACCTCGCTAAGCGAGCCTTTATATAATTTAGATATTTACATATTTCTAATTTTACTATAGTTGTTAGATTAAGAGTTATATCACTCTTAATAGTTAAAAAGGCGTTAAAAGAAATATTTTAATTATTAAGAAATTATTAATTTTATTAAGATCTATAAAAAAAGAGTCTAAGATAGTCTTTTAAGAAAATATAGATTTTTTAGTAATAGTACTATCTACTAAAACCCAAGCCTCCCGTCTCTTTACAACTATAAATCTTATAATCTTAGCGATAGAGAAGCTTAATAGTAGAAATAGATAAAAAATATAAATAAAAAAGATTATATTCGCTTTTTAAATATACTATTTAAATAATCTTATTAATATAAGCCTTTCTAAGCCTTAATAAAATAATCCGCGATATAAGGTGCAGCTTAAAGTATTACTAATAGTCTATTTTTAGCTATTTAATAGCGTATTAGAATAAATCTTTAATAAAATTATTAACTCGCCAAAACTACACAGATAGCCAGATAATATATTAAAATTTATATAATATATTATTATTAATATAAATTATAATCTTTCTTATTCTATCTTTCTTAGAGCTACTAATATAAAATATATAAATTATAAAATAATCTAATAATTTATTAAGACTTTATATAAGAATATAAAATTAGCTATAGATACTAAAAAATTTTTTTTATACTAAGTAACTTTTCTTCTCTTTTAAGGTCTTTAGATAGAAATAAAAATTTTTATAAATATTTATTTTTACTTCTAAAATAAAGTAACAGCGAGAAAGTTTATATAAGACGATTTTAATAATATATATAATTGATTGATTGATTGATTGATTGATTGATTCCATTAGACTCCATTTCGGCACCTATACGGGGCCACGCTGGAGCTTGCGGTGGCAGTATAATACGCTATCTTATAGAATTATTAAATACTAGTTGACTACGATAATCGATTATATAGATATATATATTCTATATAAAGCCGGCTAGTAAGAGGCCTTCTAAGAGACTATTAGATTTTTACTAGTTAATTCTTATCTACTATCTATATAGTTAATTTAACCGTAGCCTTTATAATCTAATATTATATAAGAATATTATACCGCCAGCACGCCCGCGAAGATAAGAAAGGCCTATATAAATAAATATAAGAATATAAAATTAGATAATTAGAAGAAAGACTTAAAAATAGCTACTTTTTTATAACTCGCTTTTAATTACTACTCTAGACCGCCGCGATCTAAGATTTTTTTATTATTTTCTATACTAGGATCCTTTAGTTTTTTATAATATATCTCTATATCTCTCTTATAGTTCTTTATTTTTTTAATCTTTAATATCTTCTCTATCTAACTATTCTCTATAATTCGCAGCCGAGCTATCTTCTATAGATAAAATAACTAATTTATAACTAAGAAAAACTTTATATATAAAATATATTTAGAGTCGGTTAGAGCATTTTATATATATTATAAATATACTATATAATTAGGCTCCTAGTATTTATACTACAGAGCGTTATATAGAATATAGTAAAATAGAATATAGATTATTATTTTTTTATAACTATATAAACAGAGCGTAGAGTCTAAGTACTTAATTCTAATTAAAAAGTAGTTAAGTCTAATTTTATTAATATATATTTAGAATAACGCGCTTATCTATATAATTATTAAATTATTATACTATTATAGTATTTTACTCTATAGATCGAGCTTTAAAAATTATTATTATAAAAAGCCTCTATAAACTATATACTATTAGTTATTTCTCTATTTTTTTTTATATAATTCTTAACCTAAGCCTCCGCTATAGAGCGGAGGTATTAGACTTATATATTAGAAAAACACGCTATAAATAGTCTAAAAAAGTCCTATTTTTTTTTAGCTAATAGCCTACTTAGCTATTATATCTACTATTTTATTATTAGATACCTATAGATAGATTAAGATTTAGTAAAATATTATATCTCTAGTTTTATTATATATAATATATTATTTAGCTAGTAAATTAATAATCTTCTAGATTAGATACTGCCTGGAGCTAAGATCTGAGGAGATTAAATTGCGGAGGATTTTTTAATTATTAGTATAAATTTTTAAAAAGTTATAGAGTAGAAGATAGTTCCGCGCTAATTAAAAAGCTAAAATAATTTTTATAAATTCTATAACTAGGATTATATACTCCCGCTTTATTTTTATATAAACTATAGAAGTAATCTTATAATTATATAAAACTATTATAGCTTTTATATATTATAAAATACTACTACTAGATATTCTTTTAATTTTAAAGCTATCCGTATAGAGTTGTATATAACTAGAAAAGATAATAATATAGATCTTATAATAGATAATCGCGAGGTTTTTAAAGAACTTAATTTAGATTATAAAAAACTTTTATTAGAAAATTATAAAATAAAGAAGATATATTTTTATAACTAGAATATTAATTTATATTTTTTTTATAAAAGTAACCGCTATATACTTGATAGCGGTAATAAGCAGCGGATTTAGATACTATATACGGTAAGCAGCTAATTAGATATAAAAAAAAAATAAATTATATTAATATTTATAACTAGATTTACCGCAGCTAAAAATATAAAAGTAGAAAATAAAATTTTATATTAAAAATATCTATCTTTATTAATTTAAAGTTTTAAAAGATAATTTTTTCTATATATTATTAAATCTCTATTAAAATATAAAGATACTTATTAAATATTTTAGCTTATTCTCTAATATAAGAGTTATACTAGATCAAGATTATATAGATTAGAATAGAGACTATATAAATAAGATATATATATTTCTATTTTTTAATTAATATATTCTAGTTAGAGTCTTCTAGCGTACTAATTTCTTATAAAACTTTAGAGACGCGGGTCTCTATATATTTAATATATAAATTAAAAAAGAGATTTTTATCTAGTTAGATCTTAAATAAATATATAAAATAGATAATCTAAACTATCTATTTATTATCTAGATCTAAAAAAATAGAGATTTTAGACTTAAAAAAATAATACAGTTTAAGAAACTAAGAGAAGAACGCGAAGAAATTAAAATAAATATTTTAATAAAAATCTATATTACTATTATCTAACTACTTATCTGCAGAAATCGTATATCTATATATATTATACTTTAAATAGTCCGCAGGGATAGTAGAATCTCTAATTAAATATTTTTATTTATATTATAAAATCCTAATAAAATAATAGTAGTATACTACTTAAAATTTATTAAGGGCGAAGACCGACGTATATATATCTAATTAAAATATATAGATAATCCGGAACTTCTATTTTAGTATATAATAGTTTTTAAGTTCGGAGTTTCTAATAGCGATAATAATAGTATTATTAATATAATTAATATTTATAATATACCAGCCTATTATTATATCTATATTATAAAAAATATAAAGGATCGGAGATAGTAAAAAATCCTTTAAAATACTAGTATTAATCTAGACCCGCGAGCTAGTATATTCGAATAAAATTAGTATAATATACTAATCTGAAAAAAAAAATTAATCTAATTTATAATCTCTATTAAAATACCACGCTTACGTAGGTTATAAAGAAGACGCGGGTAAAAAATATTATTAAATATATCTAATATATTTAAATAAAGAATTAATACTATCTTATTTTATTTTTATACTAATTAGATAATTTTAATTATAATATAAAATATTATATCTATTTTTCTATCCCGCCTGTCCTTAAAATAGTTCGATAAGTATAGCTTATAGATTTTAGTTAAATAATTAAACTATATAATAAGAATACTCTCTAAAATTTTACTAAATATATTAAGTAGTATTATTAGCTAGTAGATTTTAGACATGCTATAGTTAGACTTATTAGGCTTATATAGAGTAATAATATAAAACTTATAAAAATATAATAAATAATAACTTAGATTAAGATATTAATAAAAAAAATTTATTATTAGTAAAATAAAATTTATATAGTACTCGACTAAAGTCTAGAGAATCTAATTTAGGATTTTATTAAAATCTAGAATATAATTAAGAATTAGTTAATTAATTATTACTTATATATTCTACTTAAAGATATATAAGACTTAATATAGAAGAAAATAAATAAAATTTTATAAATTAGAAAGATTAGTTAAAAATAAAATAAAAAAAAAGATTATAATAAATATCTTTATTTTTTTTTAAAAAATATAAAAGATAATAGTCTCTACGCGGAGAAATAATATATAAATATATAAATTTTTTTTTTTTAATTTTATAAATAAGATATTAAAATTTATCTATACTATTACTAATCTTCTCTACCCGCTTATAATAGTTAATAATATATAGCTATTTTATAATCTTCTTAACCACACAGATAGCTTATTTTTATATAATATAAAAATCTTCTAGTATTAATTTATTATATTTTTATAAGATCTCTATTTACCTCTATAGCTTACAGCTTAACAGCTATAAATAATAAATCTTAAGAATAAAACCAGATCTAGAATACTTATAAAGGCGTAGCTAGAAGATAGATTAATTAATTTTTTTTATACTACTTTAACTATCTACTAAATAGCCTTATCTAGTTAATTAACTATTATAATTAGAATACCGAGCAGGCTCGGCCGCAGAAATAAAAAAATAAAGATTATATAAACTAATTTACTAAAATCTATAATAATCTAATTATAGTACAGCCTCGAGGTCTTAGAAACTAATTAAATATTAAAAATAACTACTATTAACTAATAATCTAAATCCTCTATAAGAATAGTATCAATACTAATATTAACTAGTTATTTTTTTAAGTTCTATATATATAGACAGAGATCAATAATAAAATTTATATATATTAATTAGATTATTTTAGACTTATTCTCCTTCTTAGTAATATATATAGGGCGGGTAATAAAATTCTATAATATAAAGATTATAAAAAAGATCTTTTTTAATATTTTCTTAAATTTATTAATCTTCTCGCAATTACACGCTAACTAGAGATAGGTAGATTCTAATTATTATTAATTATAAAGATTAAAACCGCCTATAATTATATAATACTTAGTTACGGAGTCTATTAATTTAACTATTTAAAAAATCTATTATAGCTTATAAATACTCCTATTCTTCGATCTTAAATAATTATAAATATTATATATAAAGAAGAGATAATCCGATATAAATATATATATTAATATAATATATTATATAATATATAATAACTACTAGTTAAGAGTCTTATAAATAAAAAAATAAATTTTAGATACTTTTAAAAGCTTTATAAGTAAAAAGATAAAATTATATTAGATTTTTATTTTAAAGAAATAATAAATAATTATAAATTAAAAGATATTTCTCTTATTAATCTATAGCTTCTATAGTATAATTATATTATAGACTTTAATACGCGAATTATAAAATATTATTACTATAATCTAGTCTAGGCCTCTTATTATATTATATTAAAATATTTATAAAATTTTATTTTTATTTAACTAGCTTCTAAAGCTCCGCGGGCTGTTAATCTTTAAAATTAGAATTAGAGATACTAATAATCTTTATAAAAAACTAGTATTAACTTTAATAAAAAAACTAATAATCTTTATAACTCACACGGTCGGTATCTCATCTTAATTAAATAAGAATAAGATATCCTTCTATTTCTTTCTCTATTATAGCTACTTTCCAAGATTAAAAATTAGAAATCTATAATATTTATAGAACTTAGTAAAGCCGTATAAAGATTATTAGATACTAAATTTATTAGAGATATAGTTAAATTAATATTTAAAATATTTTATTTTTATTTAATACTAAACTAAATTTTTATATACTATCTTATAATACTTTTAGAATATCTATATCTAAATAAAAAAGATCCCGTTAAGTATTTTATTTTTAATAAGATAAAATAAAGTCCCGTCTTTAGTATAAATAATTAAATAGAGAATATATTTTAACCGGTTCTTTTATAGAGAGTTTATCTATATAAATATATATTACTATTTCTTATAAAAGAATATATCTAAAAAAAATAATTTAATCTTATCTTTTTACCTATATTTTATCCGCTTAAAATAACTTAACTAGTGTCACGGTGCAGACCCAAGGATGACTAACATGCCTGTTAGGGTGTCACGTGACCCTACTTTATCCTATCTTCCTGCTATCTAAAGATTTTATTATAGCTTCTTAAGCTATATCTTATCTATTAGCTTATATATAGCTTAACTCTATAGTAATTAAGTATCTAATATTAGAAAGCCTATTTACCTATTTATTACTAGTTTTATTAATCCTACTAATTTATATTCTAATACTACGTAGCTCCTCCCTATAGAGCTAGTATTAAGTATTAATTTATTATATCTAAAATTCTAAAGCTCCCGTCTCTATCTAAAAACTCTAAGTAATTCGCCTAATATATAGCCGAATATACTAAGAAATAATATTTATATTATAAATAAATTTATAAATTTATTATTAATATAAACACCGAGCAAGACCATCTCTAGAAAAATATAATAACTATTATAACTATTATCTTTTACTAGATCTAATAAAATAAAAATCTAAATTTCTAATTAATTAAAACTACGGCTACTTAGAGGATCTTAATAAAAAAATATAATTAAATTATTTAGACTATTATTTTTAAAGTTAATATTCTAAACTAAACTTTTAAATTAATTACTAAGAAATCTTTAATTACTCTAATAGAAGTATTTATATTAATTAATTTTAGAATTTTTATTTTTATCTATTTTTTCGAACACCTACCCAACTCTAATAAGTTTAAAAGTATCTAATTAGATCTTTATTACTTTATCTTTTAAATTAAAAAAAAGATAATTATAAATTATAACTATTTTTTAATTTTTAAAACTTATATAATTTATATTACTAATTATTTAAAAGGACTATCTTACGTCTAAATTTTATTATATATTAAAAATAAAATTTACTAATTAAATAATTATATCGAGATTCTAGATATATTAGATAAAATTTATAATAATTTAAATTATATTTATAATACTTATAATATTCTTTTTATTCTAAAATAAAAATATTAAAAGTTTTTTATCTTCTTTATTAAGTTCTAATATCTAATTATAGAAAACAAAATAATCAAAAAATAATTTTATAATATTATTAAAATATATAATTAACTAAAAATTAAAAAATATATTACTTTATTATAAACCTCTTACTAGCTTTTATATTAATCTTACTATTTTTTTATAAAAGCTAGAAAACCGCCGAATTTAATATATTTATACTTAATTATAAAAATTTATATTAATTAGAAATATAGAGAATTAATTATCTATTAATATTTTTAAAAGCTTCTTAAAAAAAACTTTTTTAAATATTTTTAAAATCTAATTAATTTCTTCTAATTCTAATTCTATAGATTTATTACTATCTTATTATTAACTATTTAATCTATATAGCTCTACTTATTATAACTATAAAAAATATTTCTAATATAATTTAAATAAATATTTAATTAAAGATTACTCTAAGTCTAATAATTATACTTATTAGATTAATTATATTAATTATTCTAATATCCTATAAATAATTTTTTTTTTAAAAAAACTATTTTTTCTAATATCTCTACTTTATTATATTTTAAAAAATCTATCTTAATTACTTTTACTATACGCTCTTTAGCCTTAAATAAAATTCTAGTTTAAATATTTATACTTATCTAATTTAAGTAATTAATTAAAAGAAATCTATCTAATCTAAATTATAATTAAATAAATAAATCTATATAGTTTTATTAAATATTTAAAACTATTATTAAAAAACTTTTAATTAAAGAAAAATTCTAAAAGAATAACTTATTAATTATTATAATAATACTAAATCTAGATAAAAATAAAATTATTAATTATATTTTATTAGATATAAGCTACTCTATATTTCGTGTAATAAATAATAATTAGATTAAAACTTATTATCTTATACTATACCTTCTAAAGAGACCTAAGCTATTAATAAATTTTAATAATATAAAAAATAAAGCTAATAAAATTATTTACTATATTTATATAATTTTAAAAATATATAATTATATTAAGAAGAATATCTTATTTTTAATTATATAGTTAGTCTACTTTTTAATAGTTATTAGCTTATTATAATTTAAATTATATAATTTATATATAAATTTTATTAAATATATCTTCTAGTTTACTAGTCTATATTATTAGAAATATTATAATATTCTAAAATATTCTAAAAAATCTAAATCTTATATAATATCTTAACTTAAATCTATCTAAAAAATTTAAAAATTCTTATATTTCTATATTATAAAAATATTTATTAAATATTATTTAATATTTACTCTATATATATCCACCGAAGAGATCAGATCTATCTTATTATTATAAAATAAATTAATCTTATTATTAAAAATATATTAAGCGTATCTAAATCTAAGTTATTAGAAAAATTTAAAGATTTTATAAATATTTTTTCTTCTAAAAAAACTAAGAAATTATTATTATACTAAGACTATAATTATACTATTATTTTAAAATTAAAAAAAAAAATTTATTTAATTTATTTTATAATATATCTAGAGAGGAGCTAGCAGCTCTTAAAAAATAATTATTAAAAAATTTATAAAAAAATTTTATTTAGTTTAGCTTTTTATTTATAGTATTCTTTATTCTATTTATTAAAAAATTAAATAAAAATCTATATTTCTATATAGATTACTATATTCTAAATATAATTATTATTAAAAATCGCTATTTATTTCTACTTATAAAAAAAACCCTAAATAACTTAAAAAAAATATACTATTTTATTAAAATTAATATTATTAATATATTTAATAATCTCTTTATTAAAAAAAAATACAAATAATTAATAATCTTTTATATATATATAAAACTTTATAAATCTCTAATAATATTATTTAGTCTAATAGAAGTATTTAAAATTTTTTAATATTATATTAATAATATTTTATATAATTATTTTAATATCTTTTATACTACTTATTTTAATAATATTCTAATTTATAGCTATATTTATTTTAAATATATTAAATATATCTATTATATTTTTATAAAGTTACAAGACGCGGGCTTATATAGAAAATTATTAAAATATAAATTTATAATATTAAAAATAAAGTTTTTAAATTTAATTATTAGCTAAAATAATATTTATATAGATCTAGATAAAATAAAAATTATAATAAATTAATTTATATTTATTTATATAACTAATATATAAGTCTTTCTAGAATTTAGTAATTTTAATTAATAATTTATTTAAAATTTCTCTAAAATTACCGCACCACTAGTAATTCCAACTAAAAAAAATATATTATAAAATTAGATACTCGCTTACTAAATAGCTATAAATATTCTAAAAAAAATTTTTATAAACTTTTTTATACTATAATTATTTAACTAGACTCGATCTATTATTTTAAAAATTAATATATCTAATTATATATCCGCCGAAATATTATCTTAGTATAATAAAAATAATATATTATATTTAATTATCTTCTTCTCTAAGAAATATTCGCCTATTAAGTATAATTATAAAATCTATAATAAAAAGCTACTTATTATTATTTATTACTTTAAAAAATTCCTATCTCTAATCTATATTATCTTTAATTATTATAATTTAAAATATTTTATATTTATAAAGCTTCTAAACTACTATTAAATCTAATAGTCTAAATTCTTTTTTTATTTTAACTTTAAAATTATTTATTAATTTAAAAAATATAATATAAAGCCTGATAATCTAATTAAGAAATTAAGAAATCTTTTTAAAGAAGAAAATAAGTATTTATTATATTAGAATTAAATATTCTAAAATATAAAAATTTTAATATATTTAATCTATCTAAACTAACCTATCTATTTTTTTAATTAAAACTAATATTAAAAAACTAACTTTAATTAAAATTATTAAAATTTCCTCCTACTTTAATAATCCTAGTTATCTAATTCTATTAAAAAGTTAATTTTAAAAATAAATAAAACTTATAACTATTATTTAAGATCTAGATTAGCCTAAGAGAGATTTATAAAAAAAATAATTTAATTTATAAAATTTAAAAAGCTCTAGCTATAAAAAAAAATTATTATTTAAAAATTATTTTAATTATTTATAAGAAATAAAATAGTCTCTTATTTTATAAAAATTATTTATAGATTCTAGATAATAACTAGTTAAAAATTAATCTAATCTAATTAATTTATAATAAATTTATTTTTAAATATTCTAAAAGAAGCCGAACCTATAAGTTATTATTTTAAGAATATTACTAGTTTAATATATACTACTATATAAATTAATAGATCTAAAACTATTATATATACTATTATACTACTTTATTATAAAAAGTAAAATAGAGTATTCTAAAGTTTTTATTAATATTTAAATATATATAGTAAGATATAACTATAAATTTTATTATTTATTTATTCTAGAGTTAGGACTATAATATTGTATTTATAATAATAAATTAATTAATTAAAATAAAATATCTAGTTCCGTGCGATACGATAGTTAATACTTAAAATATAGTATTAATATATATCTAATATATTTAAAAATTATATAATTTATTTTAAACTATTATCTTAGATAAAGACTCTTAATTTATTACTAAATTTTAAAAATATCTTACTAAATTTATATTAAATAATATATATTTAGATATTATTAAAACTATTCTATTTTTTATAAACTATAGTTTTTATTTTTATATAAACTTTAAATTAATATCTATAAAAATTATATTATACAGAATTAACCTACTATCTAAAATATTAAATAATTTATTATAAAAATATAAGCTATTATTAAATTTATTTATATAAAAATAACCACCGCTCAAGCCCGATATATTAAATAAATTAATAAAAAATATTATTCTACTAAGAAGTTTAAAAAAAACTAATTAATATAATTAAATATTTAATATATTAAAATTTTATACTCTAATAAAAAGCTTAATTAGAATATATTAGATCTATATTAAATTAATAAAATTATTAATTTATATATCTATCGCTTAGAACTATTATTTAGTATAAAAATCTATTTTATATTTAATATTAATCTATTTATATTAGCTAGCTAAAATTTTTTACTAAATTAAATCTAATCTCCTCTATTCTATATAGAGATTAATAGACTTAAGAAATAAAAAATAAAAGATATTTTTAATTTTTTTTAAAATTATTAAAAGCGCGGCCGTCCTCGTTTAATATATATTATAAAATAAATAAGATATTTAGATTTAATCGTGAAACTAGCCAAATATCTAAAATATATAAAGTAGATTATTTATAATTATTATTATAAATATCTAAATAAATTTAACTCCTATTAGTTTTAATAGAGCTCGGCTATAAAAAAGAAGTATATTATTATAATATAGATCTAAGAATAACTAATATATTTATTAAAATATTATATAATCTTACTATCTTCTATTTTTCTACTATTTAAAGATCTTATTATAGTTTTTTAAGCTATACCTTATTTATTAGCTTATATATAGCTTGATCCTGTAGTAATCGAGTATCTGATATTAGGAAGTCTGTCTGCCTGCCTGCCACTAGCTCTACCAACCCTGCCAGCCCGCACCCTGACAACTAGAACAGGATCTATTTAGAAGTATAATATACGGAGTCTAGTATAGATATAATATAAATTATTAGAAATTTAATATAGATATCTACTAACTTTTTATTATATAATTATATCTTTACTACTATTATCTTTACTACGCGGAGGTTCTCTCCGAAATATATTAGAAATTTAATAATTAATTATATACTTTATTTAGGTTTTAATCGGCTAGTTAGAGCGGGCGAAGAGTATCATATAAAAAAAATTAGACTAATCGAGTTTTATATAAAAAAAATAAATCTTAGTAAATCTAATTTAGAGTTAGAGCCAGATAGAAAGATAGATAATATAATAAAAAAGAACTTAGAATAAAAATTAAAAAAATTTAAAACTATAATAAGAAAAATCTTTCTAGATTTACTTTAAATATAAGTATTCTCGCGTACGGCCTCTTAATAAGTAGCAGAGCTACTTATTTTATTTATTTTATTTATTTTAATAGAGTTTATTAGAAATTTAGATATAAAGATCGACTATAATATTATTTAGAGAGATTCTAGCTATTTTATATATTTTATAATCTTTCTATATAGTATATTTCTAATTTAGATAAGAATAGATCTTATAAAAAGATTTTAGAGTTCTATAAAAGATATATAATAAATATTAAATTTCTTATTATATACTATTAAAAAGTCCAGTTAATAATCTAGAATAAAGGATTAATAAGTTTTATAAAAATTTATAGATCCGAGCCCGTCTTATAAAGAGCTAAAAAAGCGCTATTAAAATTATTAATTTAATTCTATAGAGCTCTCTTCTAATCCGGATTAAAATTAGCTTTTATTTTTTCTATCCTATCTATTATATTACCTACGGGGACGATCCTCTAGGAAGTTAATTAAAAATAAGAAGAACTAGAATAGTTATCTAAAACTAATTAATATAGTAGATTATAAAAAAATTTATTAACTAAAAATTAAAAAGACTATCTAGAAAGTCGAGATAAAATAATATAAAATAATAATTTATAATAGTAGAATAGATATATATATAAATATTAATAAGAAGAATAAAGAGAAAATCTATTTATAAAATATAACCTTAAAAATAAAAGATAATATTTTCTTAAATTTTTTTTTATTAATATATATATTTATATTAGGTATAAATAATTAATCTATAGAGTTATCCTCTTATTTAAGTATGTTAAATATTAGAAATAATAAGATATTAAAAAGATATTTTATTCTTTTATCTAGTAATTTAAAACGCACCCGCTTTAACTTCTATAGAATAGGATATAATATTAAATCTATTTCTAATTTAGAATATAGAATACTAAATTAAAATATATTAATAAAGATTAAAAATATCTAGCTTATTTTTTTAATTACTAGAATAGAAATATAATTATAGAATATCTTTTTTAAATTAAAAAAAAAGATCCTAGTCTTACTTCTTTATAATAGCTTAACTAGTAATAAGATAGTTAATAAGCTTTCTAATATAGAAAATAAAGTTTTATTCCGCTCGGTAATTTTAGCTATATTATAAACTATTCTAGTTAGCTTAATTGGCTCGATATTAATATATAAATTAGTAGATAATATTCCGCTTAAATCCTATACTTTCTAAGTAGATTCTATATACTAATAATTTTATTTATTATACCTAGAGATAGGTGTCGCAGGATAAATAAAAATAGATATTATAATAAAAATCTAATTAAATATAATAATTAACTAAAATAGCCTCGAGTTTAAAAATATAAATAAATTTTTTTAATCCTTTACCTTCTTCTATTTAAGATCTAATATAAATAATATTAAAAATAAAAAGATTATCTTTATTAATTTCTAATAATTAACTTTTCTACAAAACCTATTAGTTTTCTATATTTAAAATTATTTAGATATAAAAAAAATCTTAACTTCTTTATTTATACTTAATCTAATTCTTTTCTATATTTCTATTACTCGGAGTATTTATTATTTATAATGGTATATAAGCTTTAGTAATTCGTATACTAGTAGTATTCTTATATATATTTAGTATTATAATTAATAGGAGAGTGTATCCCGGCGTAGTATAAATAATAGATAAAAATAAGATAAAAGTATTAAATATATTTAAATTAGTAATACTATAGGTACTATATAAAATAATAAACTAGATTATATAATTCTATATTAAAAGATTAAAAGTATAGATATAGATAATTCTTTAGTATTATATTTATATTTTTTAAATTAGTAAAAATAATAAGTAGAAATAATATTTTTTTATTAATTAATATTAATAGCTTACTATACTATCTAATATATAAAATATATACTTTCGACTATAGTTATTTTTTATTAGTATTTAAAATTATCTTAATAAAGTCCTTCTCTACTTTAATTTTTATCTTATTAACTAGATACTAATCTATTAAAATATTATAAATAAAGATTTTATACTATAATTAAATAATCCGCGTATCTTCTTCTAATAATAATAGTTAAGCTCTCTTATTATAAAGTAGCTATTTTTAATCTATATATATTAATAAATAGAGATTAAGATCTTTTAAAAATAAAAATTTAATTACTCTAATCCTAATTATTATAATTAGATAGCTTATTTAATTTAGAATATTCTAAATATTCTTTAATAAAGCCTTTTAATTTTATCTAAATCTATAAGATAATAAGTAACTCTTTGAATCTCTTTTTAATTATATAAATTAGAGCTTTATCTTTTTCTTAGCTAATTATACTACTAAAAGAGAGCCGTTTATATTCTAGTTTAAAATTAATATATTATTAAGAATATTTCTAATTTATTTTTTAATTCTATAAGCTCCGGAGGTCGCGGATAATATAGCTAGATTAATATTAGAAAAAGATTTAGTATATTATAGATTAGCTATATAATTAAATATTATAATAAATATAGTTTAGATATCTTTTAAAAAGATTCTTATAGTATTAAACTCGCGTTACTTTATAATAAACTCTTATATAATTAACTAATTAACTAAGCTATCCGCGGTAGTTATAAAACTTATAATATATTTAGCTATTAGCTTAGATTAAAAATAATTCTTCGTGTGCTGTACTACCGCCTAGTAATATATATAAAATTAAAGAATTAGTGTAATAGAAAACTATATATAGTCTAATATAAGCTATAAGTAGAAAGCTTTAATATTAAAAAAGAATTATAGTATATTTTAAAATTAATAATTAAAAACTATCTAAATAATATTTTCCGAGGTATCAAGCCCTATATAGAAGCTATAAAGAAGATCTTATATAATTATAAGATTTTTTAACTATATAATATTTCTTAATACTTAACTATAACCGTGCAAAGGTATCTAAGACTTATAATATAGTTTTATTATTTATTTAATATTTTATTAATATATTTTAATTACTATTCTATAAATAATACTAGCAGCTGCTTACCGCGCTAATCTATAAATCTAGTAATTAATATAATAGATTAATATACTATATAATATTTTTAAGAGCGCGTTTTGGCGTGTTTTTCGCGAGAATAAAAGAGAGAATTAATTTTTAAAAATAATAGAGTTTCTGGTTATATAGAAATAATTATAAGAATTAAAAAAAAGATTTAAAGATAAATAAAGAATTATAGCTAGTATAATTATAAAAAATAACTAAATTAGTAGATAACCGCTTATTTTAAGAATAAAAAGAAAAAATATATTTATTGTATATAATAAGATAAGCGAGTAAGAAAAAAATAAAAAAAAAGAATATATTTACTCTATATAATAAAATAAGCGAGTAAGAAGAAGATAAAAAAAAATATATTTATTTTATATAATAAGATAAACGAGCGAGAAGAAGATAAAAAAGAAAGAATATATTTATTTTATATAGTAAGATAAGTAATGTTGGGTGGTATGGTAGCTACCGGCTGCCAGGGCCCTCGGCGCCCGGGTTTAGTATTGTTCCGCTTTCAGCGGCTAGTTAGGCACCGTAAATGTAATTTAATGAAAACTAACTAACTTACTGCTATATATTCCACTACGTAGGAATTTGATGGCAATCGCTATCAATTATAGTGGTCCCAACGAGGGCCGATAGTTAGTTTAATTAACTTATATTTTATTAATTCTAATCAATTTCTTTATATCTTTATCAATTTTTATTAATTCTTCTATATCTTTATCGATTTTTATTATTTTATCGATTTTTATCAATTCCCTTATATCTTTATCAATTTTTATTAATTTTTCTATACTTTATTAATTTTTATCGATTCTAATATATTTATAATAATTATTATCTAATTTCTTATATTTTGTTAATTTTTAGCAACCTTCTATTCGTGTTACTATAAATATATTAAAAATCATATACCGACACGTTCGCGATTATATTTTATAAAATATATAATAAGATTATATATAAGCGCTTTAATAGTCACGTATAAACGCGATTATTTCGAGTTATATAATATATCGGCTCGGCTTGATTATTTTATATAAATAGTATATAATCTTTATATATATAAGGACAAGCTCGGTAGTTTTATAAAAAAGTTTATTAAAAAAATAAATTAATATGTTAATTATCTTATATCTATCTATCCGACTTCTTAAAAAAAAAATTTAATACTAGTTATTTACTCGCCTGAAATTCTAAGAGAGTAATATTAAAGAATATAATATATATCTAATTTAGATATATTAATTAAAAGCTTAAGCTTATTAATTTTATTAATTAAAAGCTTATTAATAGTTTTAATCTATAAGAATCTCTCTCTACTATAGTAAAAGTATATTATATAAATTATTAGATATTAAATTTTACTCTATTAAACTTAAATATCTTATAAAATCCTATTATAACTATTATCTCGACTACGGCTATACTTATATCTTTTTTATTTAAAACTATTTATATAGAGATATTTTAAATACTTTTAATTTAATTAAAAAAGGATTCGGTAATAGTCTAAAAAATATATTATTAAAATTCTAAATTAAGATATATACCGGTTAGTTTTAAGAGTTTTAATTAACTAAAAAATCTATTATTAAGAATAATCTCTATATTATTACTTATTTTATTAGAAGAAAGCTCTAATCCTATTTTAAATATTTTAATATTAAATATATTACTTTTATTATACTAATATACCGCGAAGTATAAAAAAGTCTTAATTAATAATAGTAATATTAAATAAGAAATCTTCTTATTATTATTATTATAAACTATTTTAAAGACAGCTCTATATCCTTTATTTTTATAAAAAAATCTATATATTATAATTCTTATCTTTTTAGACTTATAATAAAATTTTTTAATTATTTATTTATATTTAGATCTCTATTAATTTTACTTAAAATAATAGAAAAATTATCTAATTCTAAAATATCTTTTATAAAAGAGCTATATAGAAGAAGATTTTAAGATTATTATAAAAATAGATTTTAAAAGTCTTATAAGAATAGATTATAAGCTTATTATAAGGAGAGATTTTAAAGATCTTATAAAAAATACTAGTGAGATTGTTATAATTATATTTATAAATTTTATTATTTTAAATTATTTTTATCTAGGTCTAAATCATCTATATAAGATATTATAGATTTTATAAAGACTTAGTAATAGAAATAAAAAAAAATAATATATTATAAATTTAAATAAAAAAGCTAAAAGATTATCTTATAGTTTTATAAAAATCTAATATTAGCGGTTCTAGTTCTAGCTTAAATAATATAGAAGAAGAGAAGTATTATAAATTTTAAATTAATAATTATTAAAAGAGTTCTCGCCGGAATATAATTAAAACTAATAGTAAGTAGCGTAGTAATAATACTAGAAAATATTTTAACTATTATAATAAAAAATACTCTCGCGATAATAATTTCTTAGATTTTAAGTTAAGTTATAAGTTAAGATATTCTTATAATCCGCGCTATTTATATAGATCTTATTATTATTTATATTATTCTAATACTCTAAGCTCCGGCTCTAACCGCTTAAGAACTTACTAGAAAATAGAAAATATAAGATATTTTTATTTTAAGATTACTATAAATAAAACTATTTATAATTATAATATTAAGATTTTTTATATAAATATTTATATTTTTATTAAACGCCTTAGGAATATAGTATATTTTAAAAATAAGAAAATTATTAAATTAAATTTTTATAATTATTTATATAATACTACTTTAGAGTAGTTTATAATAGAATTATAATTAGAAAAAAAAATTATTTATAATTTAATCTTTTTAAATATAATTAGTTCGCGGTCTTAATTAACTAATTTAAATTATATTAATAAAAAGCTATATACAAGCTTAAATTATTTAGCTATAAATTTAATAATATAAAATAAGATTATATTTTATATATCTATATATAAAAATTTCTTTATTACGCTTGTATAATATAAATTAATAACCTAATAAATCAGCTAATTTAAATATAAAATTATATTAAGTTTTTTTTATAATATAATATATTTAAATCTATATTATTAACTACTCTCGCTGTTTTCCTTAAATAAATAGATATTAAATAAAAAATCTAGCAAGATATAGTTTTAAATAGATAAAAAAGAGAGCTTATAAAAAAAAAATAATCTTACTAGTTACTAGATTCTAAGTATTAATATAATAAAATTAGATTAGCCGCCGGCTCTAGTAAATCTAGATTAGTTATTTATTTTATTTTAAAAATAAGAAATAAGATTAGATTTTTTATTAAAATTAATTATAATATAGATCTAAAGCCTCTAAGTAAGGATAATTATTATAATAAGATTAAGAACTACTTGTTTATCTTTATTAATTATAAAATTGGTTTTTTAGTTAATATTACGACTAAAGTAACTAGAATAGTTGTTAGGATTAGAATAATCTAGATTTAAGAATCCGGAATAATTATAGCTAGTTCTAATTTATTAGATCTTATTAAGCTTATTATATAGATACTTAAGCTAATAATAATATTTAAGACGAGTTTTATTATTATAAGAATAAATAGTCTCTTAAATCGAATAATTTTAGAGAGGAATATAATTAGAAGAAGGCTGCTAATAATTATAATAATAATATTAAGAAGTAATAAGTCTATTAAGTAGATATAACTTTTTTATACTCGGACGAAATAATTACTATATATTTTTATTATTAATAACTTTTTATATCTTAGAATATATTATATAAGTATCTAACTACTTATTTTAAGGTCTCTATCTAAGTAGCTATTTATAAAATCTTAAATATAAATATAACTAAGTCCTTGAGGCCTAGATATGAAAAAAAGGATTTTTAATTTATATTATAAAAATTTACTATAGTCTAAATAGACGTAATTTTTTTAAATAATTATATAGATATTTGCCTCGACTCGGACTATATTATAATAATAATTAACTAAGATCTTATTATATAGTAGAAATTTTCTACTAAAGTAACTTCTTTTATTAATATATTAGAAATAAGCTTAAAATATATTTTAATAAAATATATTAATCTCTCTTTATACTTTATTTTATATAAGGATATAGAAGTAATTTAAATATTTATTAAAATATATATAATTAATATTTTACTTTCTAATCTACTAGTAAATATAGACTTTATAATCCCGGAAGATATAATTTTTAATTTTAATTAATATAAGAATTATATTAATGGCTTAAATAGTTTATAATTTAATATAAATATTTATACTAAAAAAAACTAGATTAATAAAATTTTTATATATATATTAGCCTATACTATACTATCGCTGTATTTAGAGGGCTAGATTTTTATAATAATTAAAGCTTAGCTATTTATAAGAGATTATATATTTAAACTAAATTTTAAACTAATTTATTAGCTTTTTAATTACTTACTCTTCTATAAAATAATTATTTTATTTATATAAAATTTATCTAATAATTTAGTTAATATTAAATAAGAAGCTCGTCTAGGACTTATTTCTAATTTAAATATTATTTATACTTATTTAGTCGATATCTCGGTATATAAAATAGTTATTATTAATAAGAAAAAGAAGATATATTTTAAATTTAATTAAATAATAAATAAGATAAAGACTAAGCTCTTAAATAGAATTATAATTTATAAAAACTATACTACTACTTATAAGATTATAAAGATTCTGAATTCCTATTAAGTATAGAAAGATAAAAGAAAAACTAATTTTATTAAAATACTAAATAATAAGCTTATATAAATCCTACTTATTAATAGTTAAAAATCTAAGATATCTAAATTTTATATTTATTAATTAGAATCTCGCGAAAAGAAGTTAGTTAATAAGATATTTAATAAACTATATAAATAAGAAAAAATAAAATAATTAAAAAATTATATTTCTATTATATATCCGATTTTTATTATCTACTGATAGATTACCGAAAAGGATAGTATTATTTTTTATAAGAATTATATTATTATAGATATATAAGCTTTAAACGCGGTTATTTAATTTAATCTCTATTTAATCTTATAATAGAAAGAAGTTATTAGTCTAATTAGAGATAAATAATTTATTATAATTATAAATATTACTAGTTAATTTTATTAGTAAGAAGTTCCCTAATAGTATTATAATAGGCTAGTAGTAATACTATATTAAAGATAGAAATAATTTAAGATTGTGATTATAGACTTTTATAACTTAATTTTTTATATCTAGCGCTAGCTTGATTATATACTATATACGTTTATAGTATTTTATAAGGCATATATTAATAATATAGTAGTAATTTTAGATATTCTTAAAAAATATTTAAAGTATCTATATCTAGTTCTCTAAAAATTTAAAGAATTTAATATTATTTTTAAATTAAAAAAGTACTTTATAGTCTATTTTTTAATTATTCTTTTAGGATATCGTGTTAATATCTTAGACTTAATAATATTTAAGAAGAAGCTATAAGCTATTTATAATCTTTATATATTAAATATTCTAGTCTAGCTAAAGTAGTATTTAAATATAATAGATTATTTTAGATATAAGATATATTTTTATATTAATATTATAAAATTTTTTAATATTTTAAAAACTATACTCTTAAAAAGAGATTTTATTAGTAGATTAAAAAAAATTAAAAGATCTATTTTTATCTATTTTATTTTTTCTTTAATAAAGAAATAAGCTTAAAATAAGCTTTAATCTATTTTTACTAAAAATTTATTTTTATACTATTTTAATTCTACTTTATAGCTTTATATTAATCTTGATAGCTTAAAGAAGTAAGATTATAGAGTTTAAATATATTATTTTATTATTTAATATAATTATATAAATAAAATTAAGCCGCTTTCGAGAACGGCTATAAATCTAATTATATTTTTAAATTAAAAGATTATATTAGCTAAATTAAATTACTAGCTAATTAAGTTAAAAGTCTTATATTTTATCTAAGTACTTAAGAAAATATATTTTATAATTAAATTAACTCTTAATAACCTTTCTACTATTATTTATATAAACTATTCAGTAATATACTAAATAATAATAAAAAAATACTTTAATCAGACTTTATAGATATTTTAAATCTATATTTTATAAAAGTTTTATAATATATTTAACTATTTTATTTTTAGCTTTATTATAAATCTAATTATATTAATATTATCTCTAATATTTTATCGAGACTTCCGGCTATATCTAGTGAATCTTATTTAAATAATATATTTAATCTTAATATTTTATAAATATCGTATAACTAGTTGATCTTAATTATATATCTTTCGCCCGAATATATAATTAAGCTTAAGAAAATCTATTAGAAAGATCTTAAAGCTTTAGTTATTTTAGATATTTTATTTAAGCGTAGATTTAATAATAACTTATTTATTAAAAAGATATTATACTAATTATAAGAAGATATTCTATATCTAGCTAAAATATTAAATAATTAGTAGATATATATTTCTAAATTAATAATAGATACCGTCTTTAAATAAATATATAATAATATTAGTTATTAGGATTATATTATCGAAATAGCTAAAATAGCTAATCTTATAATATATAAAGCTTCTAAATTTTTATATAAATATATTAATTACTATTTTTTATATTTATTAAATCGAATTAGTTAGTATTTATTTTATAACTTATTAATACTAATAGTATCTTCTTCAGTATCTTATAAAATAATTATAATAAACTTTATTATAGCTCTATTAATTACTATAGAAGACTATAATTAATTATTAATTATTATTAATAAGTTCTCTAAGTAAATCGACTTAGTAGAGGACTATTTCTATATAAAGATTATTAATTAAGATATTAAGCTTATAAAATTTTTTTAATAAAGTAATTAAAAAATACTTTTATATTTTATCTCTAATAGAGATATTTATTTTATATTAGATTTTTAAAAAACTTTTTTTAAGATTTTAAATATAAGATAATATTATTTAACTATCTAATATCTATAGACTAACGGATAATCCGAAGTAATTATTTAGCGTATTAAGATTATATTATAGTATTAAATTACGGGTAGTCTTATTTTAATTAATAAGTAAAATATCTTATTAGAACGTATCTAAGCTTTTTTTAATAATACAATAAAGAGATTAATAGGCTATTTATTTTATTATTTTATATATAATATTAGTATATATTAATTATAAATAGCTATATAAGCGGCGTTGCCTTAGGATTTTTCGGCTAAATTAGATATATATTAAGAATTCTAATAGACTACCTTATAGATAAAGTAATATTATAATAAGAAGTATTAGTTTATAGAGTTTAAATTAAAATAAAAAATACTAATTTATTTATATAGAGGCTATAATATATCTATAAATAAGTACTTAGATAAAAAGCTTGATTTTTAACTTATAGAGTCTTATATTATTTTTAAAAAGATAAATAAATTTACTTATTATTTAGACTTATTATCTATATAAAAATATATTTTATTATCTCTGTTGTTTATCTTGAATCTATATTATTAGGAGATAATCCTTTTTATTAATAAGTAATTAAATCTAGTTTAGTATAAATAGAGGAATTCGCGAACGATACTAATTATTATAAAGTTAAGAAGATCTTAAATAAATAGAAAGTTAGTAGAAATAAATAAATATAGTTTTTTATTTACTAGAAAGACTAATTAATTAATAAAGCTATTTAGAAATCTTAATCTAATCTCTAGAAATAGAAGAAGTAATTAAGAACTATTATAACTTTTTACTAGCAATTTTATAATCTTTTATATTTATATTTTATATTTATATAAATTTCCTTTCTCCTATATACTTATTATTTTATATTTAATTATTATTCTTATTTACTCTATTCGCTCCGTTATTTTTATTTTATTTTATTTTATTATTTATCTTATTTTACTACCTTTACTTACTTTATTTTCTTATCTTATTATTATTATTCTTTTTTTTTTTTTACTTCTATTCTTCTCTTCTATCTTTATAAAATCTTATTTTATAAAATTTCGTTTTCCTTTCCTATACACCTTTAGAGACTTCAGTAAAAGGTAAGATAAGCTAGATTATAAATAGAGTAAATAAGAGCGATTTTAATTTTTTAAACTAATTAAAATTATAAAATAAGATTATAAGATTTTTTAGGCTAAATCTTAATTTTTTGAATCTTCTAAATTCTACGATTAGAAAGAATCTTGTAATTAATAAAAATTCTCTAATACTATAATAAAGCTTCTCGATTATGAGTAGCTTTTTATAATTAAGAAGAAGATTATCCGGCTATCTATTTATACTAAGATTATTAGTAATAAGTTTTTTAGCGCCTTCTTTAGCTTCTAGAAGTAGTATAGAGTTTTTATAAGCTATATAGTATTTTATAATAAAATGTGCGCGGTTTAGAAGGATAAGGAGTTTATAGTATAGTAGAAATCGGATAAGATCTATATAAAGAGGAATATTATTTTCTTAAATAAGTTAGATAATTCTATTACTAGTAGATTTTTAATAAGAATATATCTTATAGATATATAAATTGCCTGTATTTATATTAATTTTTATATTATTTTATTAATAATTAAGGTAGACTACGGCCTAGATTTTGATTAAAATAGTATCTTATAAAAAGAATACTATTTTAAAAGTTTCTTAATAATAGTCGCCTATTAAGATTATTACTATATATTTATTATAAAGTTTAGTACAGTGCTATATAATAATAAGTTAATTATTATTTACTTTTAGCTAATTAACTAGACTTTCGCTAGAGATGCTTTCTTTAATATTAGATTATAGATTGATATTTATAAAATTAAGTTATTATAGGATTTTATTATAATTAATTTATTTTTTCTTATATAGCTAAATTTTTCGTTTAAATTAATATTTTTAATATCCGGTTATACTATTCTAACTTTAGAGAATCCGAATCTATATATTAGATAAATAACTCTAATTTATTAAGAAGTTAACTATTATATATTTTATAAATAGATTAGAAATACTAATAAAGAGTATTATAATAAGGATTTTTATATATCTAAAACTATTATTACTAGAGCTTTTTTCGCTAATACTAAGATTATTATTAATATTAAGACTTCTAGAGATATTAAGACTTTTAATAAGCTTAAGCCGACTAACTTTAAGTTTAATATTAAAAAAACCGCTAAGCTTACTAATTTAAAAAAGTTTATTAATTCTGCTTAAGTTATTTTAGTAATATTTTTTTTTAATCTATCTCTACCGCTATAATCGCTTGCTAATATTCTTACTAGGTATAATATTCTAATAAGCGAGTTTAGATAAAGCTATACCGCTATTATACGGGAAATAAGACTTCGTATTAAAGATCTTAATAATTAAGTAGTAGTACTAGAGAATTATAATACCGATCTTATATAAAAGATTTACGACTTATTAGTTAGAATAGTTAAGCTTTTATATTCTATTACGCTAGATTAGCCGCGCGATCTTACTGGAAATAATAATTCTTCTATTAATAATTCTTTTGTCAACAACTCTTATATTAAGAACGAAAAAGACGATAATAAGAATAAGAATAAGAATAAGATTATCTATCTAGTTAAAAATATTTTCTATAATTATAGTTTCTATTATACTCTTATCTATTATTACTACTATAATTATAACTATAATTATAATTGCAGCTCTGTTTATTATTATCAGCGATATTATTACTATTTCTATTTTATCTTAAGCTTATCAGAGTCTTTTTATTATTATTAATTCTTTTTATATTTTTACTTATAATATTATCGCTCTAATTATCGTTCTAATTATTATTTTAATTATTGTTTTGATTGTCGCTACTAATAACTGTTTTCTAGTTAATTACATTGTTATCGTATTTACATTGTTTCTTATTAGTTTTTTATTAAGTTGTTATATATTTAAAAATGTGAAAATCTCGCTGCTAGGTGTTGTTAATCTAGTATCTATAAATATATTCCCGTTTTTGTATTTAGTTGCCGAGGACGCTAACGAGTGGGTTGGCTGTTTTATTAGATAGTATAGTAGCTACCGGCTGCCAGGGCCCTCGGTGTCCGGGTTTAGTATTATTCCGCTTTTAGCGGCTAGTTAGGTACCGCGAGTGTAACTTAATAAAAACTAACTAACTTACTGCCATACATTCCACTACGTAGGAATTTGATGGCAATCGCCATCAAGTAAGTAAGAAAAAAATAAAAAAAAAAGAATATATTTACTTTATATAATAAGATAAGTAAGTAAGAAAGAGATAAAAGAGGAAGAATATATTTACTTTATATAGTAAGGCGAGCGAGCGAGAAGAAGATAAAAAAAAAGAATATATTTACTCTATATAGTAAAGCGAGCGAGCGAGAAGAAGGTAAAAAAAGAAGAATATATTTATTTTATACAGTAAGATAAGCAAGCGAGAAGAAGATAAAAGAGAAAGAATATATTTACTCTATATAGCAAGGCGAGCGAGCGAGAAGGAGGTAAAAGAGAAAGAATATATTCGCTCTAATAATATATATAATATTATTCTTAATAAAATAATTATAATTAAGCTAATTATTTTTATAATATAATCTTTAAACTCTTCTTCTTCCTCGAGCTCGAAAAGTGCCTCGAATATAAGAAAGAAGAGGCGAATCTTTTTTAAGAATATAATTTTAAAAAATTATATAGAATATTAGCTTAAGAGAGATTGTTTATTAAATAGTAAATATTAATACTATAATAAAATTAATTATAATAATATAAATAATTACTCTTATCTAGTCCCTAAAAAGCGAGTTAGAAAGTAGAAAAAAAACGCTAATATTTAGATCTTTAAATTCTTTATTAGAAATATTAAAAAGCAAGAAAAAAAATAATTTTATATTTATAAATTTAAACGCGAATATAGTAATTTAGAATAAGAATATTATTATAAACTTTAATATCTTTAAAATTTTAATTTCACTTTCCTCGAATCTTCTATTATATAGAAAGAAATACTAACTTATTAATTTAAATATCTTATATATTATATATAAATAGTTTAATAATATTTCCGACTTTAAATATTTTAATAAAGAAAAAGCAGAACGTTTTATTTATTTAATTTTAAATAATAAAAAAATAGCTTTTAAAAATAAGAGAAATATTATATTTTACTTTTTTATAAATAATAAAAATATAAATATCTTTAAAATTACATATATTTAAAATCTTAATATTTTTTATAACCTCTTCCTCTCTAAATATACTAAATAAACACTTAAGCTCTATTATAATACTAAATTTTAGTACCTTCGCGATATTAATATAAATAAGATAAAAAATTATATTTTTATAGAGAATCTTATTCTATATATTTATTTAATATTTTTATAAAAAAAGAGTTCTCTTATAATAGTTATAATAGTTCTATTCTTACTTTTCTACGCTTAATTTATATATATAAACGCCCGCTATCTTTAGGGAAATAAGATACGTATGGATAATAATTTAAATATTAAAATTAATTATAAAGAAATTCGCGATTGCGAGATATATAGAAAAGAAAAAATTAAAAAAATAATTTTATATATTTTAATAACTTATTTATTAAAACCTTTATAAAAAACTTATATTAATATATAAAAATTTATTTTCTTAAGTATATAAATCTATCGCTATATCTTAATTATTATAAATAATTACTTATATTATATATTTATTCACTTACTCCGCTTAAAAAATAATATTTTAAAGGCGCTTAAGGAGCTTTATTTATACTAATTTAATTTTATAGAAAAAAATATTATCTTAATCTATTTAAATATAATACCTAATTTTAATAATTATAAGAAATAGATTTTTTCTTATAATATATAGTTTAAGATAATTACTTTATATTATTCTAATTAAAATAATTCTTTCGAATGTTATAAAAAATATATAATTTAAATAATAAAAATAATAATAATTATTTTATCTCTATCTAGCTATCTTTAATTATTTATACTAAAATTAGCTATTTATATTTTAAATTATTTAATTTATAAAAAATTAACTAATTAAAAGCTCTTTATATAATACTTCTATAAAGATTTTAATATCATAAATATTAAGATTTTATTTAATTATATTCGCGTGTAGAAATATAAAGCTTATATTTTAATTATATTAGAAAATAAAATAAAATCGGTAAAAATAAATATAAAAATAAGAACTAGGTATCTTATAGAATATATAAATAAGAATATATATAGAATATAATTTAAAAAAATAGGTAAAATTATTATTATAAAAGATATTATATTTAATAAGAAATTAATTAATAAAGATAATTAAGATAATAAAATAAATATTATATAAATCTTTTTTTTTTCTACTAAATAATTCCTCTAGTAGTATAAAACTTTAATATAACTATTAATAAAAATATCTAGTTAAATTAATTAAAAATAATAATTTTAAGTATCTAATTTATAATCGAATTATTATCTTATTTTTTAATCTTATAATTTAACTATTATCTACTTTAACTACGCAGCGTCCAACTACTCGTATTAAAAAGATAATATAAAATAAGAAAAAAAAAATAAAAAATACTTACTAAGCTATCTTATATATTAAAAAAAACTTATAAAAGCCGATTTTAAAATAAAAAATTTAATAATTATTAGATTTATATAATAAACTATAAAAATAATTTATTTAATTTAATTACTAAAATAATTATATTTTAAATTTAGATCTTTAAAATAATAATTCTATATAATTATAATAAAGCTATAGCTTCTTCCTAGAAAGATTTATAATAGATAATAATAAAAATATAGATTAATAAATTTAAAACTATTTTTATATAAAAATAAATTAACTACTTCAATTCTACGCCTCGCATCTTACCGGGAAAATAGGTATATAATATAAAAAGTAATTTATATAATAATATTAAATAAATTCGAGCCCGCTGAGTAATTTATAAAAATTAATAATAAGAAAATCTTAATTTTAATAAAATCTTATTTTTTATAATTATAAATATTCTTATTAAATTTTTTATAACTTTAGTAGCTATTAAGAGATTAAAATAATACTATTTTAATATTATTATAATCTATCTTAACGCGGAATTAAAATCCTATAAAATTTATATAATATAGTTAACGGGTTTTAAGATATTAAATAAGATATATAAAATATTAAAAGTATTTTATAATTTTAAATAAACTAATTTTTTCTAAAATTATATTTTTAATTCTATATTTTAAGAAATTAGTTTTATTCTAATTAAGAAGAACTCCTACTTTTATATAAATAAAAAAAATACTATACTAATTATATATATTAATAATATAATTATAATAGCGGATACTAATAAGATCGTAACTTTATATATTAAAAAAGTAAAAGAGAAATTTAAGATAAAAATTATTAATAAATCTATATATTTTTTCGGATATAATATAAAAAAAAACTATATTATTAATATAATCTTACTTAGTCTAAATACTTATACTAATAAAATTATAAAGCAGCTTAATATATAGATTAAAATAACTAATTTATTAATAATTTCTAGCTAGAAATCTTTAAATAATAATATTATAAATAAAATAAGACTTTATAACTTTATAATAAAAATAATATTAAAATAGATTTTAATATTATTTTTATTACTATATTCCTCTAGTATTACAACTCTAAAGCGAATAAAGCCGATAGAATTACTATATTATAAATTTATAATCTTTTAAGCTATAATATTAAATTTAATCTTATTCTAAAAAAAGATCCTAAAAATTCTTTATATTACTATATAAACTTTTTTCACGCAGATTTTAAAAACTTTAAATTAATTAAGTTATTTATTTTTTACTATCGCGAATATTTAATTTTATAGATTTTAAAATATTAATTAATTATAGCTCTAAGTTGGTTTATTATTAAATTTATTATATAGAACTCTACTACTAAGGAAGTTATATAGCTTAAAAAGCTAATTAATTTTATTAATAAAAATATAAACTATTTTATAATAATCTATATAGATTTCTATAATATATTATTATTTATTAATAAATCTTTCTATTCCTCGTCTCTAAAATAGATTAATATTCGCTATTTTTTGTAAGAGATGCGATTAATATTAAAATTATTAAATTTTACTTTATTTTAACTAACTAGAATATTATTAATAGTCTTACTAAAGCTTTTTTAAAATCTAAATTTATCTAATTCCGCGCTAAGCTCTAAAAAAAAATAGAATTTATTCGATTTTAATTATAATTTTAAATATTTTATTATTTTTTAATAAACTCCGAGTCTTTTGGCTAGGGAGAATATATTAGAATAATAATTAATTAGTTTTAGTCTAGTTCTAATATAGTTAGTATATTATATAATCTATAGTAGATCGCACCTAGTTAGTTATACTTCGCTAAGCGAGCCTTCATAATTCAGGTATTCCATATATTTCTGGCTCTACTGTAGCCGTCAGTTAATATATTCTAAAAGAGGAGTATTTTTTAAAAGATTATTAAAAATATTTTTAAAGATATTAGAGATATTAATAATATTAATATTAATTATATTAAGATTTACTGACTTAATATATCTATATTTAACTATAGAAATCTATATTAATTAAAAATTTAAAAAATTAATTATCTATTAATATTTCTAAAAAATTTTTAAAAAAAACTTTTTTAGATATTTCTAAAATCTAATTAATTTTCTCTAACTTTAATTCTATAAATCTATTATTATTCTATTATTAATTATCTAATTTATATAGCTTTACTTATTATAACTATAAAAAATACTTCTAATATAGTTTAAATAAATATTTAATTAAAGATTATCTCGAGCCTAATAATTATATTTATTAAATTAATTATATTAACTACTCTAATATTTTATAAATAATTTCTTTTTTAAAAAACTATCTCTCTTAATATCTTTATTTTATTATATCTTAAAAAATCTATTTTAATTATTCTTAGTATATATTTTTTAATTCTAAATAAAGTTCTAATTTAAATATTTATATTTACTTAATTTAAATAAATAATTAAAAAAAAGTCTATCTAGTCTAAGCTATAATTAGGCGAATAAATCTATATAATTTTACTAAATATTTAAAACTACTACTAAAAAATTTCTAATTAAAAAGAAACTCTAGAAAAATAACTTATTAATTATTATAATAATACTAAATCTAAATAAAAATAAAATTATTAATTATATTTTATTAGATATAGACTACTCTATATTCTATATAATAAATAATAACTAGACTAAAATTTATTATTTTATATTATATTTTTTAAAAAAATTTAAGCTATTAGTAGATTTTAATAATATAAAAAATAAAGTTAATAAAATTACTTATTATATTTATATAATTTTAAAAATATATAATTATATTAAAAAGAATATCTTATTTTTAATTATATAATTAATTTATTTTTTGATAATTATCGGTCTATTATAGTTTAAATTATATAATTTATATATAAATTTTATTAAATATACTCTTTAGTTTATTAACTTATATTATAAAAAATATTATAATATTCTAAAATATTTTAAAAAAATCTAAATTTTATATAATATTTTAGCCTAAGCTTATCTAAAAAATCTAAAAATTTTTATATTTCTATATTATAAAAATATTTATTAAATATTATTTAGTATCTACTTTATATATATCTATTAAGAAGATTAGATCTATCTTATTATAATAAAATAAATTAATCTTATTATTAAAAATATACTAAACGTACCTAAACTTAAGCTATTAGAAGAATTTAAAAATTTTATAAATATTTTTTTTTTTAAAAAGACCGAGAAATTACTATTATATTAAGATTATAATTATATTATTATTTTAAAATTAAAAAAAAATTCTATTTAGTCTATTTTATAATATATTTAATAAAAAGCTAGCAGCTCTTAAAAAATAGTTATTAAAAAATTTATAAAAAAATTTTATTTAATTTAATTTTTTATTTATAGTATTCTCTATTCTATTTATTAAAAAATTAGATAGAGATTTATATTTTTATATAAATTATTATATTTTAAATATAATTATTATTAAAAACTATTATTTACTTCTATTTATAAAAGAAATCCTAAATAATCTAAAAAAAAATATATTATTTTATTAAGATTAATATTATTAGTATATTTAATAATTTTTATATTAAAAAAAAATAGAAATAGTTAATAATCTTTTATATATATATAAAATTCTATAAATCTTTAATAATATTATTTAATTTAATAAAAATATCTAGAATCTTTTAATATTATATTAATAATATTTTATATAACTATTTTAGTATTTTTTATATTACTTATTTTAATAATATTTTAATTTATAATTATATCTGTTTTAAGTATATTAAATATATCTATTATATTTTTATAAAATTATAAGACGCGGGTTTATATAAAAAATTATTAAAATATAAGTTTATAATATTAGAAATAAAGTTTCTAAATTTAATTATTAACTAAAATAATATTTATATAAATTTAAATAAAATAAAAATTATAATAAACTAATTTATATCTATTTATATAACTAATATATAAGCCTTTCTAGGATTTAATAATTTTTATTAATAATTTATTTAAGATTTTTTTAAAATTATTGTACCGCTAATAATTGTAACTAAAAAAAATATATTATAGAATTAGATATTTACTTATTAAATAATTATAAATATTTTAAAAAAAGTTTTTATAAATTCTTCTATATTATAATTATTTAACTAAATCTAATCTATTATTTTAAAAATTAATATATCTAACTATATATCTATTAAAATATTATTTTAATATAATAAAAATAATATATTATATCTAATTATTTTTTTCTCTAAGAAATATTCGTCTACTAAATATAATTATAAAATTTATAATAAAAAACTACTCGCTATTATTTACTACTTTAAAAAATAATATTTTAAATTTAAAAGATTTTTATTTTTAATTTATATTATTTTTAATTATTATAATCTAGAATACTTTATATCTATAAAACTTTTAAATTATTATTAAATCTAATAATCTAAATTTTTTTTTTATTTTAACTTTAAAATTATTTACCGATCCGGAAAATATAGTATAAAATCTAATAATCTAATTAGAAAATTAAAAGATCTTTTTAAAAAATAGAATAAGTATTTATTATATTAGAATTAAATAATTTTAAAATATAAAAATTTTAATATATTTAATTTATTTAAATTAATCTATTCGTCTCTTTAACTAGAGCTAATACTAAAAAATTAATTTTAATTAAAATTATTAAAACTTTTTTTTATTTTAATAATTCTAATTATCTAGTTCTATTAAAAAGTTAGTTTTAAGAATAAATAAAACTTATAATTATTATTTAAGATCTAAATTAGTCTAAAAAAAATTTATAAAAAAAATAATTTAATCTATAAAATCTAAAAAATCTTAATTATAAAAAAAATTATTATTTAAAAATTATTTTAATTATTTATAAAAGGCGAGATAGTCTCTTATTTTATAAAAATTATTTATAAATTTTAAATAATAATTAGTTAAAAGTTAATTTAATTTAATTAATTTATAATAAATTTATCTTTAAATATTTTAAAAAAAGCTAAATCTATAAATTATTATTTTAAGAATACTACTAGCTTAATATATACTATTATATAGATTAATAAATCTAGAACTATTATATATATTATTATATTATTTTATTATAAAAAATAAAATAGAATATTTTAAAATCTTTATTAATATTTAAATATATATAATAAAATATATTTATAAATTTTATTATCTATTTATTTTAAAGCTAGAACTATAATATTATATTTATAATAATAGATTAATTAACTAAAATAAAATATCTAGTTTTATATAATATAATAATTAACGCTTAGAATATAATAATAATATATATTTAATATATTTAAAAACTATATAATTTATTTTAAACTATTATTTTAAATAAAAGCTTTTAGTTTATTATTAAATTTTAAAAATATTTAATTAGATATTTTAAAATAATAAATAAACTATTAACCGCTTACTATTTTAAAATAAATAATTAAAATATCTAGCTTCTACTTATTAAATTTATATTAAATAATATATATTTAAATATTATTAAAATTATTTTATTTTTTATAAACTATAACTTTAATCTTTATATAAATTTTAAATTAATATTTATAAAAAATTATATTATATAGAATTAATCTACTATCTAAGATATTAAATAATTTATTATAAAAATATAAACTATTATTAAATTTATTTATATAAAAATAACCACCGCTTAAATCTAATATATTAAATAAATTAATAAAAAACACCGTTCTACTAGAAAGTTTAGAAAAAATTAATTAATATAATTAAATATTTAATATATTAAGATTTTATACTTTAGTAAAAAACTTAATTAGAATATATTAAATCTATATTAAATTAATAAAATTATTAATTTATATATTTACTATCTAAAATTATTATCTAGTATAAAAATCTATTTTATATTTAATATTAATTTATTTATATTAATTAGCTAAAATTTTTTATTAAATTAAGTTTAACTCTCTTTACTATATATAAAGATTAAGAGACTTAAAAAATAAAAAATAAAAAATATTTTTAATTTTTTTTAAAATTATTAAAAATATAGTTATTTCTATTTAATATATATTATAAAATAGATAAAATATCTAGATCTAATTATAAAACTAATTAAATATCTAAAATATATAAAATAGATTATTTATAATTATTATTATAAATATTTAGATAAATTTAATCTTTATTAATCTTAATAAAGCTCGGCTATAAAAGAAGAATATATTATTATAATATAAATTTTAAAATAATTAATATATTTATTAAAATATTATATAACTTTATTATCTTTTATTTTTCTATTATTTAAAGATCTTATTATAGCTTCTTAAGCTATATCTTATTTATTAACTTATATATAGCTTAATTCTATAGTAATTAAGTACTTAATATTAGGAAGCCTGTCTGCCTGCCTGCCACTAGCTCTACCAACCCTGCCAGCCCGCACCCTGACAGGAGGTATAAAAATAATATAATAAAATTTTAAAATAATATAATATTAAGATTATAAAATAATAAAATAATAAAATAATAAGATACCGGGATATTAGAATATTAAAATAAAAATAATATATATATATAATTAAGAATAGCTAACTAATATAATTAAAATAATATAATTATAATTACTAAGATAAAATAAGTTAAATTAAATATTAAAATAATAAGATAATAAAATAGCTATATAGTATATAATAGGATTTATTAAAATTTAAGAAATAATTAAAATATATAAAGAGCTTAATAAGAAGTTATTAAAAAATCTAAAAAAAGATTATAGAATACTAGTTATATAGTAAATATTTTAAATGATATAAAAATATATAAAAAGACTTAAATAGATTAGAGATATTCTGATATTAATAGATATACTACTATATTAATATAGTAGTTATAAAGTTGATAAAATTAGTTATATTTATAAAGATAAATAAGTTATTAAGAAAAAAAAAATAACTAAGTCTTATTATTAGAAGAGCCGATAGGAGCTAGGAGTAACTATACTAATTTTAACTATAATATAGCGGACCACAAGTTTCATTCCCGGACCCTACTAAATAATATGACGATGGCCGGTAGGCGGCTGCAACAGATTATCTATATTCCGACTAGTATATTATTTAATTATAAAGATTATACTATTATCTAAAACAGAAAAAGAACTTTTAATACCAATAAACTAATTATCTATTATAGCTAGAATCTTTATAGCTTAAAAATTATTAGAGTATACAGCTCGAATATAGATTTTAAATTTATTTAATAGTTTAATTAAAATAGTAAATATATAGATATTATTAAGATCTTAAAAATTATCTTTTAGAGTAGTCTTATAATAGTTAATATATTTTAAAAAAGAAGTATTTTTTAAAAAATTACTAAGAATACTCTTAAAAATATTAGAGATATTAGTAGTATTAATATTAATTATATTAAAATCTACTAGTTATAGTCTATTCTCTATAATAATATTATACGTAGGAAGTTTTAATAAAATATTAATGATAATATTTTTCTTATCTAGTTAATAATAGATAGAGAGCCGGAATTACTATATATATAATAATATTCTAATAAAATATAGATTAGCTTATTTTGTAGGAATTTTGGATGCCAGGGGTAGGCTACCGAAGTGGAAGAAAATAAATGAATTACTTGACTTATTGAAGATTTTTTGAATGCTAACTAGGGGGTTAGAAAGGCCCTTTATATCTTTAATATCACGTGGTCTTCATGGCCGACTTTATGGCGAATACCGCTTATTTTCATGGAACCTTCCGCTTCATATAAAAGCTTTCGGAACTTGCCTTTAGCGAGGGTTTGGCGGATTGCTCGAAGCACCTGATTCTTCTACATATTTTAATAAAACTATATATATACTAGTCTAACTCGCTATATTAACAATAGAAGAGTAATTAATATATATTATAAAAATTAATTAGTTTAATTTAATTAAATAATATATTTTCTATAAAATCTAAATAAAATAGAATATCTTAATTTAATTAATTAATAGTTCTATTCCGCTGTAGTAAGGATTTAATTAAGAAATAATATAGATTTAATAAAACTTTTTAAAAAGAATTTAAAAAAATCTATAAAGTTAATTTTAATATAATAAATAATAATTTTATAAATATCGCGAGAAATATCTAAGCTAATATAAAATTAGTAATTAGAGTTAAAATAATAGAAAAATAAAAAATTACTAAAATAGTTTTATAAAGTATTAAAATTAGTTTTTTAGGATTTATGTCAGGGTGCGGGCTGGCAGGGTTGGTAGAGCTAGTGGCTGGTAGGTAGATAGACTTTTTAATATTAGATACTTGATTACTATAGAGTTAAGCTATATATAGGCTAATAGATAAAATATAATTTAAAAAATTATAATAAAATCTTTAAGTAGTAAAAAGATAAAAAATAGTAAAATTATATAATATTTTAATAAATATATTAATTATTTTTAAATTTATAATATAATAATATATCTTCTTTCTATAGCCGAGCTTTATTAAGATTAATAAAAATTAGATTTATTTAAATATTTATAATAATAATTATAAATAATTTATTTTATATATTTTAGATATTTAACCAGTTTTATAATTAGATCTAGATATTCTATTTATTTTATAATATATATTAAATAGAGACGACCGTGTTTTTAATAATTTTAAAAAAATTAAGAATATTTTTTATTTTTTATTTTTTAAATTTCTTAATCTTTATATATAATAGAGAGAATTAGACTTAATTTAATAAAAAATTTTAGTTAATTAATATAAATAGATTAATATTAAATATAAGATAGATTTTTATACTAGATAATAATTTTAGGCGGTAGATATATAAATTAATAATTTTATTAATTTAATATAAATCTAATATATTCTAGTCGAGCTTCTTACTAGAGTATAAGATTTTAATATATTAAATATCTAATTATACTAATTAATTTTTTTTAAATTTTTTAGTAAAATAATATCTTTTATTAGCTTATTTAATATATTAAATTTAAGCAGCGATTATTTCTATATAAATAAATTTAGTAATAGCTTATATTTTTATAATAAATTATTTAATATCTCGGATAGTAGATCGATTCTATATAATATAATTTTTTATAAATATTAATTTAAAGCTTATATAGAAATAAAAGCTATAATTTATAAAAAATAAAATAGTTTTAATAGTATCTAAATATATACTATTTAACGCGAATTTAATAAATAAAAACTAGATATTCTAATTATCTTATAAATAATTTATATAGATTTATAGATATTATTTTATTATAATATTTATATATTTAGTCTAACTATTTATTTTAGAATAATAAATAATTAATAATTTATTTATTATTTTAAAACGTCTAGTTAGGTATTTCTAAAATTTAATAATAAATTAAGAATTTTTATCTAAGATAATAGTTTAAAATAGATTATATAATTTTTAGATATATTAGATATATATTATTACTATATTTTAAGTATTAGCTATTATATTATATAAGACTAGATATTTTATTTTAATTAATTAATTTATTATTATAAATATAGTATTATAATTTTAATTTTAAAATAAGTAAATAATAAAGTCTATAGATATATCTTATTATATATATTTAAATATTAATAAAAATTTTAAAATACTCTATTTTATTTTTTATAATAAAATAATATAATAATATATATAATAGTTCTAGATCTATTAACTTATATAGTAGTATATATTAGGCTAGTAGTATTCTTAGAATAATAATTTATAAATTTAATTTCTTTTAGAATATCCGGAGACGGGTTTATTATAAATTAATTAAATTAGATTAGTTTTTAACTAGTTATTATTTAGAATTTATAAATAATTTTTATAAAATAAGAGATTACCTCGTCTTTTATAAGTAGTTAAAATAATTTTTAAATAATAATTTTTTTTTATAGCTAGAATTTTTTAGATTTTATAAATTAAATTATTTTTTTTATAAATCTCTCTTAGATTAGTTTAGATCTTAAATAATAATTATAAATTTTATTTATTTTTAAAATTAATTTTTTAATAAAATCGGGTAATTAGGGCTATTAAAATAGAAGAAAATTTTAATAATTTTAATTAATATTAATTTTTTAATATTAGTTCTAATTAAAGAGATAAATAGATTAGTTTAGATATATTAAAATTTTTATATTTTAAGATTATTTAACTCTAATATAGTAGGCGCTTATTTTTCTTTTTAAAAAAATTTTCTAATTTTTTAGTTAGATTATTAAACTTTATATTATATTTTCTAGATCGGTAAATAATTTTAAAATTAAAATAAAAAAGAAATTTAAATTATTAGATTTAATAGTAGTTTAGAAGTTTTATATATATAAAATATTTTAGATTATAATAATTAAAAATAATATAAATTAAAAATAAAAATCTTTTAAATTTAAAATATTATTTTTTAAAGTAGTAAATAATAGCAAGTAGTTTTTTATTATAGATTTTATAATTATATTTAGTAAATAAATATTTTTTAGAGAAGAAAATAATTAAATATAATATATTATTTTTATTATATTAAAATAATACTCCGACGGATATATAATTAAATATATTAATTTTTAGAATAATAGATTAGATCTAGTTAAATAATTATAATATAGAAAAATTTATAAAAATTTTTTTTAAAATATTTATAGCTATCTAATAAATAAGTATTTAATTTTATAATATATTTTTTTTAGTTAGAACTACTAGTAGTGCGGTAATTTTAGAAAAATTCTAAATAAATTATTAATAAAAATTACTAAATTCTAGAAAGGCTTATATATTAGTTATATAAATAGATATAAATTAATTTATTATAATTTTTATTTTATTTAAATTTATATAGATATTATCTTAGCTAATAATTAGATTTAAAAACTTTATTTTTAATATTATAAATTTATATTTTAATAATTTTTTATATAAATCCGCGTTTTATAGCTTTATAAAAATATAGCGGATATATTTAATATACTTAAAATAAATATAGCTGTAAATTAAGATATTATTAAAATAAGTAGTATAAAAGATATTAAAATAATTATATAAAATATTATTAATATAGTATTAAAAGATTTTAGATATTTTTATTAAATTAAATAATATTACTAAAAATTTATAGAGCTTTATATATATATAAAAAATTATTAACTATTTCTATTTTTTTTAATATAAAGATTATTAAATATATTAATAATATTAATTTTAATAAAATAATATATTTTTTTTAAATTATTTAGGATTTTCTTTATAAATAGGAGTAGATAGCGGTTTTTAATAATAATTATATTTAAAATATAATAATTTATATAAAAATATAGATCTCTATCTAATTTTTTAATAAATAGAATAAAAGATACTATAAATAAAAAATTAAATTAAATAAAATCTTTTTATAAATTTTTTAATAATTATTCTCTAAAAGCTACTAGCTTCTTTCTAAATATATTATAAAATAAATTAAATAAGATTTTTTTTTAATTTTAGAGTAATAATATAGTTATAATCTAAATATAGTAGTAATTTTTTAACTTTTTTAAGAAAGAAGATATTTATAAAATCTTTAAATTTTTTTAATAATTTAGATTTAAATATATTTAATATATTTCTAATAATAAAATTAATTTATTTTATAATAATAAAGTAGATCTGATCTCTTCGGTAAATATATATAAAGTAGATATTAAATAATATTTAATAAATATTCTTATAATATAGAGATATAAAGATCTTTAGATTTTTTAGATAAATTTAAATTAGAATATTATATAAAGCTTAGATTTTTTTAAAATATTCTAAAATATTATAATATTTTTAGTAATACAGGCTAATAAACTAGAGAATATATTTAATAAAGTTTATATATAGATTATATAATTTAAACTATAATAGACTAATAATTACTAGAAAGTAAACTAATTATATAACTAGAAATAAAATATTTTTTTTAATATAATTATATATTTTTAAAATTATATAAATATAATAAATAATTTTATTAGTTTTATTTTTTATATTATTAAAATTTATTAACAGCTTGAGTCTTTTTAGAAGATATAATATAAAATAATAAATCTTAATTTAGTTATTATCTATTATATAGAATATAGAGTAGTCTATATCTAATAAAATATAATTAATAATCTTATTTTTATCTAGATTTAATATTATTATAGTAACTAATAAATTATTCTTTTAAAGTTTCTCTTTAATTAGAAGTTTTTTAGTAATAGTTTTAAATATTTAATAAAATTATACAGATTCGTCCGTTTAATTATAGTTTAAATTAAATAAATTTTTTTTAATTATTTACTTAGATTAAATAAATATAGATATTTAGACTAGAATTTTATTTAAAATTAAAAGATATATAATAAAAATAATTAAGATAGATCCTCTAAAAAATAGTAGAATAGAGATATTAAAAGAAATAGTTTTTTAAAAGAAGAAGCTATTTATAAAATATTAGAATAGTTAATATAATTAATCTAGTAGATATAATTATCGGATTTAAAATAATCTCTAATTAAGTATTTATTTAAATTATATTAGAAATATTTTTTATAATTATAATAAGTAGAGCTACGTAGGCTGGATAGTTAATAGTAAAATAATAATAAATCTATAAAATTAGAGTTAAAGAAAATTAGTTAAATTCTAAAAATATTTAAAAAAGCCTTTTCTAAGGAATTCTTAAAAATATTAATAAGTATTTAATTTTTTAAATTTCTAGTTAATATAGATCTCTATAGCTAAGTATAGATATATTAAGTCTAATAATTTTTTAGTTTTTATAAGAAAATAGTAAGATTAATATAAAAGCTAGTAGAAGATTTATAATAAAATAATATATTTTTTAGTTTTTAATTAATTATATATTTTAATAATATTATAAAACTATTTTTAGCTATTTTATCTTCTATAATTAGATATTAGAATTTAATAAAGAAGATAGAAAACTCCTAATACTTTTATTTTAAAATAAAAAGAATATTATAGATATTATAAATATAATTTAGATTATTATAAGCTCTATCTAGTATATCTAGAATATTAGTATAATTATTTAACTAGTAAATTCTTGTCACGGTGCAGACCCAAGGATGACTAACAAGCCCGCTAGGGCGTCACGTGATCCTACTATCTCCTATCTTCCCGCTGTTTAAAGATCCTGTTATAGCTTCTTAAACTATAGCTTATCTATTAGTCTGTATATAACTTAATCCTATAGTAATCAAATATCTAATATTAAGAAGCTTATCTACCTACTAGTTACTAACTCTACTAACCTTACTAACCTGTATCCTAACACTACGTAGCTCCTTTCTATAGAGCTAATATTAAGTATTAACTTAATATATCTAAAATCCCGAAGTTCCTATCTCTATCTAAGAACCCCGAGTAATTCGTCTAGTATATAATTAAATATACTAAGGAATAGTATCTATACTATAAATAAATCTATAGATTTACTATTAATATAAACACCGAGTAAAATTATTTTTAAAAAAATATAATAGTCGCTATAACTATTATCTTTTACTAGATCTAGTAGAATAAAAATCTAAATTCTTAATTAATTAAGACTACAGCTACCTAGAGGATCTTAATAAAAAAATATAATTAAACTATCTAGACTATTATTTCTAGAATTAGTATCTTAAACTAAATTCTTAAATTAATTATTAAGAAATCTTTAATTACTCTAATAAAAATATCTATATTAATTAATTCTAGATTTTTTATTTTTACTTATCTTTCCGAACGCTTATCCGACTTTAATAAATTTAAAAATACCTAATTAGATCTTTATTACTTTATCTCTTAAATTAAGAAAAAGATAATCGTAAATTATAACTATTTTCTAATTTCTAAGACTTATATAATCTATATTATTAATTATCTAAGAGGACTATCTTACGTCTAAGTCTTATTATATATTAAGAATAGAATCTACTAATTAAATAATTATATTAATATTCTAGATATATTAGATAAAGTCTATAATAATCTAAATTATATTTATAATATTTATAATACTTTTTTTATTTTAAAATAAAAATATTAAGAGTTTTTTATCTTCTTTATTAAGTTTTAATATCTAATTATAAAAAATAAAATAATCGAAGACAGTCTTATAATATTATTAAAATATATAATTAATTAAAAATTAAAAAATATATTACTTTATTATAAATCTCTTATAAACTTCTATTGATGCAGCAGCCATGGAGTCGATGAAATCGTTCATATTCATGATGGTAAGTAAGTTGTTGAAGAAGAGCGAAGAAACGACTAAGTTTTACTGCTAATATAGGCGGAAATTATAGGTAACCATACTAACCTTAACTGCAATACAGCAGACCACAAGTACTATTCCTGTACCCTATCAAATAATATGAGATGGCCGGTAGGCGACTGTAATAGGATAGTAGAGCTTTAAGCGTAATATTCTTGTAAGCTAGATATATATAAGATATAATAAAAAGATAAAAGATACTGGAAGATAAGTAAGAATAATATAAGAAACTATTAAATACAGTAATAATAAACTTTCCTTTTTACTAATCCTAAGTAAGTTATATAAAGATAGATAAAGACCTAGTAAAAATCTTATTATTAAGAATATATTTAAATATAGATCTTAACTACCTAGCACTACTACTAAGGCTAAGATACAAACAACTTTAAATATAATTATTAGATGCGCGTTCTTAATTAATAATAGATATTTATTTTTACTAATAAATACTATAGGTTTTAATCTTCTATTAGTATACGTGTGATCTATTCTTATTAAATTAATCTTATTATAGTTCTGCGATGTCTTTCTATTTTGGGGAGGCTTTTGATAAGGAAGTAATAATTAAGCTTAGTAGTAAATAGGATAATAATATAGAATAATAATAGAATAATAATATAAAATAATAATATTACTACTCTAGTAATATTTTATATTCGATAATAAGATCTGGTATGTTTAGATTATTAGTATAGATCTATTTTTTTTCTTCGGTAGGGTAGCCGCGCTAAAGAATAAAGTATTATATATAAAAGATCCGATTACGCCTAATATAAATAACACGCTAATTAATAATACGCTCGATTTTATAATAATCTTTCTTAATAGAAGTATTATTATTTTCTATTTAAATAAAATTAAGCCGCTCGTGCCGGCGTCTAAAGAGGTTAATATTAAGTTATACAAGCTTAAGCTAAGTAATAGAGAGTATAGAATATATATAGAATATATAAAATAATTTTAACTAGTATATAAGATAACTAACTTATTCGAGGATCTTAAAAGATCTTATATACTACTAGAAGAATTTATAATTAAATTAATATATAATAGATATAATATTACCGCGGTATAAATAGATATATATCTTATTTTTAGAATCTAGCTTAAGGAATAAAATATAATACTAATTATAAAGATATTATATATATCTTTATAAAATAAATAATTTTCTTAATATTATATTTCTATAAAAAGTCAAGGTATATAAAGGATCTTAAAAGATTCTATAATTTTTATAAGTTAATACTAAATAGGACTTTATATAGTAATATATTTATAATAGTATTAGAAAATTTATTAATTATATTTATAATAAAAAAAATAAAGAAGCTTTATTACTTATTTATATTAGAATTAGCTATTAGATAATACTATAATATAATTTTAATAATATAGATTATATACTCCGACTGACTATTAGTCTAAGAATAGTATATAATAGAGTAGAGTTATATAATATCTATATAAGAGAATATACTATTCTAGAACTTAGAGATAAAGAGTTAATTATAATTAGTAATAAATTATCTAGAAAAATCCTAATTATAGATATAAAAATAGTTAATAATAATAATACTCTACTATCTAGCGTCTTAACAAGTATATTCCGAAAGTATACTAACTCGCTTAATAAACTTATTTATAAGTACAAGATATTTATTATTATTATTATTAATAAGTAGCTCGATAATAAAATCTATAATTATAATATAAAACAACTCAAGTATAATTTTAATAGACTATAAATTATTATATAATAGATAAATATAAGACTTATTAATAAAATATATAAAATAGTAATTAATATATTTTTTAAGTAATATTCAATCTTTATAAATATAGAGGCCTTCTAGAGTAATTAAGTATTTATTAATATTTTAATAATTATTATTATTATACACGAGCTTGAAGAGATCCTTAATAATTATATAAAAGATATAGAATTAGTATTTTTTAATAATTTTATTAGCGATATTATTTATATTCCGATTGATATATTACTTAACTATAAAGATTATATTATTATTTAAAATATAAGAAGGATTTCTAATATTAATAAATTAATTATTTATTACAGCTAAAATCTCTATAACTTAAGAATTATTAGAATATATAGCTTAAATATAGGTTTTAAGCTTGTCTAATAGTTCGACTAAAGTAGTAAAAGTAGAGATACTATTAGAGTTTTAAGAGATATTTTTTAGAATAGTTTTATAATAATTAATATACTCTAAAAAAGAAGTATTCTTTAAAAAATTACTAAGAGTACTTTTAGAGACGTCGAAGATATCGATAATACTAATATTAATTATATTAAGATTTACTAGTTATAATCTATTCTCTATAATCTTACTAGAAGACTATATAAAAAGTTTTAATAGAGTATTAATAATAATATTCTTTTTATTTAACTAATAATAAATAGAGAGCCGGAATTACTATATATATAGTAATATTTTAATAAGATATAGATTAGCTTATTTTAATAAGATTATATATATACTAGTTTAACTCGCTATACTAATAGTAGAGAAGTAATTAGTATAAATTATAAAAATTAATTAGTTTAATTTAATTAAATAATATATCTTCTATAGAGTTTAAATAAAATAAAATATTTTTAATTTAATTAACTAGTAATTTTATTCCGCTGTAGTAAGAGTTTAATTAAGAAATAATATAGACTTAATAAAGCTTCTTAAAGAAAGCTTAAAAAGATTTATAGAGTTAATTTTAGTATAATAAATAATAATTCTATAATTATCGCGAGAAGTATCCAAGTTAATATAAAGCTGGTAATTAGAATTAAAGTAATAAAAAAATAGAAGATTATTAAAATAATTTTATAGAGAGTTAAAAGCAGCTTTTTTAAGATTTATAAAATTTATTAAAAGTTTATAAGATTATATTTTATACTTTTATCCGGATTTAGAACTATTTTTAAATATAAAAGTTTTTTAGGCTTAAAGAGACTTAATAATAGAGATGTATTTTATAATATAATAATAGAAATAGTTTATTAGATTAAAATAATACTTAAGATAACCTAGAGTAGCTAAAAATAATAAATCGCGAATAGCAGTAATTTTTTTATTAGAAGTAAAAAGCTCTAGCGAATTAACTCTTTATTTAAATAAAGTAATTAAAAAGAATCTTAAAAACACCTTTTTAAATTCGAGCTTAATATTTATAGTTTTAAGACACTTAAATAGATAAGATAAATATTTAATATACTTATTTAGGATCTTACTTATATTAATAATATTATCGATATAAGCGCGATAAAAGAGTAGATCTTTTAAAAATATATTTATAATATACTAAATATAAGAAATAGAGTTAATAAAATCTATTATAATAATTTAGAATACTTCTTATTCTTAATAAGATACTACTATAAACTAATTATAATAATCGCGTCTAACCGGCTACTAATAGAAGAAACGGTAAGTATCTATTATTAAGATATAATAATAGCTATAAACTAATATAATAATCTTATTTTAGAATAGCACAGGATAAAGATTTAATTTGATTTTTTTATTAGCTATATAAAGATTTATAATAGTTTATTTTTTTTACTTAAATAGACTAGTTTTATTATTTTAAATAAATTTTTAGATAATAAACACGGGATATCTAATAAAAATATATAAAATAGCTTATATAAGCTTATCTTAATATATTAAAAGATTAAAAATAATATTAATAATCTTATAATCTTTAGGATTTAGTCTATAAATCTTTATTTTTAGAAGATACTTCTACTAGTTCTTCTTTATAAAGACTTAAAACTATTAATTTTTAAAGATATTAATTATATTAAGAATTTTTTTAGGACTTATCTAGATATTATAATATTTTACTACCTTATAAAAGCAATTAATAATATAAGAATTAATATTATAAATAGTAATTCTATTAGATAAGATAGTTTAGCTAAAACTAGTAGATTTAAAATCTTTAATAAGAAAATATATTCTAATAAAAGTCTTTTTAATAGCTCTTTAATAAGTATAGCTAGGAATCTAATATTTAGAAGCTTTTTTAGAGAGTTTTATAAATAAATAATATTATTAGCACCTAAGATACGTAGGGGTGATATTAATAATATCTAATTTAATTTTATTAGATATAGTATTATTATCTTTATTATAGTAGATAGTTGCAAAATTAATATTAGATATAGTATTAATATAAGTATAATACTATATAATAATAGAGTCGGTAAAGTTATTATAAATCTTAATAAATAAAAGATTCTCGTCTACTAGATATAAATAGATATAGACGGATATTATTATATTAATAGATTTAAAAAAATAGTCTTTATTAGGAAATAATATTTTTTTAATATATATTAGGATCTTGCTTGTAGATCTTGTTAGTATAATTATATATTTAATAATATAAATAAGAGCCTCTAGGATTCTTTTATATTTAATATTTATAATAATTAGAAAAGTAAAGCTCTAACAAGTCTATATAGTAGTAATATACTTAGTAAAGTTAAAATAGATCCTATTCGGGATAAGAATATCCGTATTAACTAGTATATTCGGACGGAGCTTAGGTATAATATAAGTAATAATAGAGAGCTTATTAAAGCTATTTATTTTATTTTTATAGAAGTTAGAAAAATAGAAGTTAAAGATAGTTATTTTAATTAACTTATAAAAAGATTTACTAATATTATAGATTATAATTAGGAGTTTAATATCTTATATAGAGATATCTAGAATTATTTTAATAAAAATTTTATTTATAATAATAAATAAGTAACTAGTATTAAGATAGATCTTTTTAAGATTTAGTTTTAAACTAAGCTGATCTAGCGCGACGCGAGTTATAGTATATTATTAAAAATATATATTTATAATATATTAATTTATATTAAAAATAGATATAATATTAGATTTATAGATTTATATCTTGCTCGGTATTAAGTTAGTGATATAAATATTATTATACTAGTATTAATATTTACTAATATAATTATATAGCTTATTATTAGACGAGAAGACTTTATAGTAATAATAATAAGTAGTTATAATTTTAATAGATTTAAATTTAGCGTATTTAAAGAAATAGATAAAAAGCTTTTTAAGTTAGCTTCTAGAATCAACTATCTATATTATATAGATATTATTATAATTACTATAGTAATTATTCTTAGAACTATAGCTATTATCTATATTAATTATTATAGTATTATAATAAAATTTATAGTTGTCTTTATAGAGGTCTGAAAAATTAGCGGATTTATATAAAGTAGGCTAATAAAGTTAGATAATATTTGAAGGATTACTAGAAACTTTATATTAATTTATTATAATTTAAATATTAGTATTATTTATATTAGTATTAATATCGACCTTGTAAGTATATTTGTAGAATTTATTATTATTATTATAATTGCTATTTTATAGATACTTATAACTATTCTAATAGCGAGAGCTATTATAGAATTAATTATTTATATTATTTAATTAATTTTAATAATCTTATAGAAATAGAAGTGTTTATATAAATAAAGATTTATAATTATTATATTTATAGGACTAGGACTACTAATAATTATATAACTAGTTATTATACTAATACTATTAAAACTATAAAAATAATAGATTTTATTTATATAAAATATTAGCTCTATTATTATATCTTTAGCGATAGTCTTGAGGGCTAATAAAGAACTATTTTAAGAGACTAGTATAAAACTAAAAAAAACTATTATAGGACTAATAGTTATTATAGATCTAATTATAGGATTTATTATATTTTTTATTAAACTATCTTTTATAGTATTTATAATAGCTATTATAAAGATTCTCTTATAAGAATTATTTTTTTTTAAGTTATTTAAGAAATTTTAAGTAAGTTGTAGTAGGTTTTAGAATAGATATATATTATTATAACTAGAGATTAAGACTATTCTATAAATAATTAATTTATTAAAATTTATTTTTAACTCGTGTATTATAATAAAGGCGTATAACTTCTTTTATATAGACTTAGAAAAAATATTTTATTATTATATTAATATAGATAAAATAGAGATTCTTTAATTATTTTAAAGTAAACTAGAAATTAGTCTTAAAATACTTTTTTAAAATAATAAACTAGTCTTCTTTTAGAGGTAAGTTACAAAGCCGATATTTATAATTTTTTACTAGTAAAATAAATTAGATTATAGCGGTACTACAAAGATATATCTATATATTAATATAAATTAACTTAATATTTTTATAGTTTACGACGTCCGCGAGATAATCTATAAAGATAAGAATATTTTTATAAATAATATTATCTAAATATAACTTCTTATTATTAGCGTCTAGCCAGAAACTATTAATTTTATTACTACGGAGAACTTTATAATTTATATTTATTTTAATAAGATCTTAAAGTCCGACCTCTCTAGATAGTCTAGAAGGGCTAGAAAAGTTTTTAAAAAATTATATTTATTATATAGTCTCTATATAATAAAAATAATTATAAGTATCTTTAAAATCTTTATTTATAACTTTTTAAATCTTTTAGAAAGACTTTTAACCTTAAAAAAATTACTTTAAAGCGGTATAAATCTCTAATATATTATTATTGTTAGACGAACCGGAACTAGTATTATTTAGTTTAATATTAGCTATTCTAATAAGATCGCGATAACGTTATTATATTAGACTAGAGTTAATAGGATTAGTAAAGAGATTTTAGTAAGACTTAAAAATAATATTATAAAAACTATTAAAGTCTTTAGAAAGTTCTAATTTAATATTAATAAGATTTTTTATAGAACTACTAATAGTCAGATTTATAATCTTATTAGATTCTAATAAAGAAAAAAGAAAATTAGAATCTTCTTTTTTAAAAGAACTACTAATAAATAGAATACTAGTTTTATCGAGCTCTGAAAGAAGTATTTTATATTATAAAGAGATTTTAAAAAGACTACTAATAGTAGAAATAAAAAAGATATTAGTAGACTATAAATATTTAAAATAACTATTAATAATAGGTTTAGGAAGATAGCTAATAATTAAATTAAGATAATTAATAATCTTATCTAATAGTTATCTAGTAGCTTTAAATAGGTTATTAATAAGGTTCTTAAGATAAGAAAATCTAATTATAGTTAGAGATTTAAAAAAATCTTTAAAAATTTTTATTATTCTTAATATAATAGAATTAGGATTAGTCTAATTAAAAAACTCTATAATAACCGAGTCTGTGAAAAGCTTAATAAGAAACTCTTACTCTAACTAAGATAAGTTTATAATAAAGATTAAGCGTAATCTTATAATATTAAAGAGTAATAAAGGTTCGATATAATTAATTAAATATAAATTAAATTAAGTAGCGAATTATTTATTACTATTATTTATAAGATATTCGCTGAGCTTAATAAACTCCTTTATAGCGCGACGGATACTAGATTTATAGATTAACTAGTTAACTAGAAATAAATTATCTTATTTTACTAAAAAAGATCTTAAATAGATAATAGAAATAAACTAAGCTTTTAATATAAGATTATTACTAAAATTATATAATTAAGAATATTCTGAATACTTATAGAACTAATATAATTAATAACTAAACTCTATAAGACGGGAGGTTATAAGTTCTAGAAATATTATAAAGATATTTTAAAAATACTTAAGAAATATCTTAGAGATACTTAAGTAAAATTAATAATTAAATAACTAGATTAAATAAGATTAAAGTAAGATAATAGTAGCCGGAGAATCGCTTTATAATTATATTAAATAAGATAAAAATAAGAAAAGATTATATTACTACTAGCTATAATAAGAGGCGAAAAGATATAAAAATAATATAGTAAGACTTCGAGGTAATAAGATATTAAAATTATAAGATAATAAGATAATAAAATGATAAGATATTAAGATATTAAAATATTAAGATAAAAATAGTATATAAATATAGTTAGAAATAACTAACTAATATAATTAAAATAATATAACTATAGCCGCCGAGGCGAAGTAAGTCAAGCTAGATACTAAAATAATAAAATAGTAAGATAGCTGTATAATATATAATAAAACTATTGAAAATCGAGAAGCGACTGAAATATATAAAGATTTAATAAAAAGTCGCTAAAAGATCTAAAAAAAGACTATAAAATATTAGCTATATAGTAGACGTTCTAGAGATATAGAATTAATAAAAACTAATAGAGAATAATAAAAAATAGCTAAAAATAATAAAAAATACCAATTCGCTGATAACAGAGGAAAGGATAAAGTAATAAAGATAGATATAATAAAGACTCGTGTAAGATAGTAGAAGTATAGGAAAATATATAAAAATATCTTAAATAATATAAAAACACGTAAAAAGACTTAAATAGATCGAAGATATCCTAATCTTAATAGATATACTACTATATTAATATAGCAGCTATAGAGTCGATAAAATTGTTTATATTTATAATAATAAGTAAGTTATTAAAAAAAAGCAAAGAAACGACTAAGTCCTACTATTAATATAGACGGAAACTATAGATAATCATACTAACCTTAACCGCAATACAGCGGACCACAAGTACCATTCCCGCACCCCACCAAACAACATGAGATGGCCGGTAGGCGGCTGCAACATCTATATTAATTTTATTATCTTTCTATAAAAGCTAGAAAATCGCCGGACTTAATATATCTATATTTAACTATAGAGATCTATATTAACTAAAAATTTAAAAAACTAATTATCTATTAATATTTCTAAGAACTTCTTAAAAAAGATTTTTTTAAATATTTTTAAAATCTAATTAACTTTCTTTAATTTTAATTCTATAGATCTATTACTATTCTATTATTAATTATTTAATTTATATAACTCTACTCGCTATAATCGTAAAGAATACTTTTAATATAATTTAAATAAATATTTAATTAGAAATTACTCTAAGTCTGATAATTATATCCGCTAGATTAATTATACTAATTATTTTAATATTTTATAAATAATTTTTTTTTTAAAAAACTATTTTCTCTAGTATTTTTATTCTACTATATTCTAAAAGATCTATTTTAATTACTTTTATTATATATTCTTTAATCCTAGATAAAGTTCTAGCTTAAATATTTATATTTATCTAATCTAAGTAAATAATTAAAAGAAGTTTATCTAGTCTAAACTATAATTAGATAGATAAATCTATATAGTTTTATTAAATATTTAAAGCCGCTACTAAAGGACTTTTAATTAAAGAGAAATTTTAAAAAAATAATTTACTAATTATTATAATAATACTAAATCTAAATAAAAGTAAGATTATTAACTATATTTTATTAGATATAAGCTACTCTATATCCTATATAGTAAATAATAGCTAGACTAAAATCTATTATTTTATATTATATTTTTTAAAAAAATCTAAACTATTAATAAGTTTTAATAATATAAAAAATAAAGCCGGTAAAATTATTTATTATATTTATATAATTCTAAAAATATATAATTATATTAAGAAAACTATCTTATTTTTAATTATATAATTAGTCTACTTTCCGGTAGTTATTAGTCTATTATAGTTTAAATTATATAATTTATATATAAACTTTATTAAATATATCTTCTAGTTTATTAGCTTATATTATTAGAAATATTATAATATTTTAAAATATTCTAAAAAAATTTAAGTCTTATATAATATTCTAGTCTAAATTTATTTAAAAAATTTAAAAGCTCTTATATCTTTATATTATAAAAATATTTATTAAATATTACTTAATATCTACTTTATATATATTTATTGAGGAGATTAGATCTATTTTATTATTATAAAATAAATTAATCTTATTATTAAAAATATACCGAGCGCATCTAAACCCGAGTTATTAAAAAAATTTAAAAATTTCATAGATATTTTCTTTTTTAAAAAAATTAAGAAATTACTATTATATTAAGATTATAATTATATTATTATTCTAGAACTAAAAAAAAAAGTCTTATTTAATTTATTTTATAATATATTTAAAAAGAAGCTAGTAGCTCTTAAAAAATAATTATTAAAGAATTTATAAAAAGATTTTATTTAATTTAATTTCTTACTTATAGTATCTCTTACTTTATTTATTAAGAAATTAGATAAAGATTTATATTTTTATATAAATTATTATATTCTAAATATAATTATTATTAAGAATTACTATTTACTTTTATTTATAAAGAAAACTCTAAATAATCTAAAAAAAATATATTATTTTATTAAAATTAATATTATTAATATATTTAATAATCTCTATATTAAAAAAAAATAAAAATAGCTAATAGTTTTTTACATATATATAAGACTCTATAAGTTTTTAATAATATTATTTAGTTTAATAGAAGTATCTAGAATTTTTTAATATTATATTAATAATATTTTATATAATTATCTTAATATCTTTTATACCGCTTATCTTAATAATATTTTAATTTATAGTTATACTTACTCTAAATATATTAAATATATTCGCTATATTTTTATAAAGTTACAAGACGCGGACCTATATAAGAAATTATTAAAATATAAATTTATAATATTAGAGATAAAGTTTCTAGATCTAATTATTAGTTAAAATAATATTTATATAGATCTAGATAAGATAAAAATTATAATAAATTAGTTTATATTTATTTATATAACTAATATATAAGCTTTTCTAGAATTTAGTAATTTTTATTAATAATTTATTTAAGATTTCTCTAAGATTACCGTATCGCTAGTAATTCTAACTAAGAAAAATATATTATAGAATTAAATATTTATTTATTAAATAATTATAAATATTTTAAAAAAAAACTTTTATAAACTCTTTTATACTATAACTATTTAACTAGACCCGATTTATTATTCTAAAAATTAATATATCTAATTATATATTTACTAGAGTATTATTCTAGTATAATAAAAATAATATATTATATTTAATTATTTTCTTTTCTAAAAAATATTCGCCTACTAAGTATAACTATAAGATCTATAATAAAGAACTACTTATTATTATTTATTATTTTAAAAAATAATACTTCAAGTTTAAAAAATTTTTATTTTTAATCTATATTATTTCTAATTACTATAATCTAGAATATTTTATATTTATAAAATTTCTAAATTATTATTAAATCTAATAATTTAAGTTTCTCTTCTATTTTAGCTTTAAAATTATTTATCAACCCGGAAAATACGATATAAAATCTAATAGTTTAACTAGAAGATTAAAAAATCTTTTTAAAAAAAAAAATAAATATCTATTATATTAGAGTTAGATAATTCTAAAATATAAAAATTTTAATATATTTAAATTAATCTGCCCGTTTCTTCGACTAGAGTTAATACTAGAAGATTAATATTAATTAAAATTACTAAAACTTTTTTTTATTTTAATAGTTCTAATTACTTAATCCTACTAAAGAGTTAGTTTTAAGAATAAATAAGATTTATAATTATTATTTAAGATCTAAACTAATCTAAGAAAAACTTATAAAAAAGATAATCTAATTTATAAAATCTAAAAAATTTTAGCTATAAAAAAAAATTATTATCTAAAAATTATTTTAGCTATCTATAAAAGATAAGGTAATCTCTTATTTTATATAAATTATTTATAAATTTTAGATAATAATTAATTAAAAATTAATTTAATTTAATTAATTTATAATAAATCTGCTTTTAGATATTCTAGAAAAAGCCGAATTTATAAATTATTATTTTAAGAATACTACTAGCCTAATATATATTACTATATAAACTAATAGATCTAGAATTATTATATATATTATTATATTATTTTATTATAAAAAGTAAAATAAAATATTCTAAAGTTTTTATTAATACTCGAATATATATAATAAGATATATTTATAGATTTTATTATCTATCTATTTTAGAGTTAGAGCTATAATATTATATTTATAATAGTAAATTAATTAATTAAAATAAAATATCTAATCTTATATGATATAATAGCTAATATTTAAAATATAATAATAATATATATCTAATATATCTAGAAACTATATAGCCTATTTTAAATTATTATTTTAAATAAAGATCTTTAGTTTATCGCTAAATTTTAAAAATATTTAACTAGATATTTTAAAATAATAAATAAGCTATTAACTACTTATTATTCTAAAATAGATAGCTAGACTAAGTATATAAATATTATAATAAAATAATATTTATAGATTTATATAAATTATTTATAAAATAACTAAAATATCTAACTTCTACTCGCTAAATTCGTGTTAAATAATATATATTTAGATACTATTAAAACTATTCTATTTTTTATAAATTATAATTTTTATTTTTATATAGGCTTCGAACTAATACTTATAAAAGATTATATTATATAAAATTAATTTACTATCTAAGATACTAAATAATTTACTATAAAAATATAAGTTATTATTAAATATATTTATATAAAAATAACCGTCGCTCAAGTTTAATATACTAAATAGACTAATAAAAGATATTATTTTACTAAGAAGTTTAAAAAAAATTAATTAATATAATTAAATATTTAATATATTAAAATCTTATATCTTAGTAAAAAGCTCGATTAGAATATATTAAATCTATATTAAATTAATAAAATTATTAGTTTATATACTTATTATCTAGAACTATTATCTAGTATAAAGATCTATTTTATATTTAATATTAATTTACTTATACTAGCTAGTTAAAATCTTTTATTAGATTAAATTTAATCTTTTTTATTATATATAAAGATTAAGAGACTCGAGGAATAGAAAGTAAAAGATATTTTTAATTTTTTTTAAAATTATTAAAAGCGCGGCTGTTCCTGCTTAATATATATTATAAAATAGATAAAATATTTAGATCTAATTATAAAACCGGCCGAATATCTAAAATATATAAAATAGATTATTTATAATTATTATTATAAATATCTAAATAAATCTGGCTCCCGTCGATCTTAATAAAGCTTAGTTATAAAAGGAGGATATACTATTATAATATAGATTTAAAAATAACTAATAAGCTTATTAGAATATTATATAATCCTATTATCTTCTATCTTTCTACTATTTAAAGATTCTATTATAGCTTCTTAAACTACGTCTTGTCTATTAGCCTATATATAGCTTAATCCTATAGTAATCGAGTATCTGATATTAAGAAGCCTGTCTGCCTGCCAGCCACTAGCTCTACCAACCCTGCCAGCCCGCACCCTGACAATTCTATTCTTAATATATAATAAAATTTAGACGTAAGATAATTCTCTTAGACGATTAATAATATAAATTATATAAGTTTTAAAAATCGAAAAATAGTTATAATTTATAGTTATTTTTTTCTTAATTTAAGAGATAAAGTAATAGAGATCTAATTAAACACTTTTAAACTTATTAAAATTAGATAAATATTTGGAAAAATAAGTAAAGATAAAAGATCTAAAATTAATTAATATAAATACTTTTATTAGAGTAATTAAAGATTTTTTAATAACTAGTTTAAAAATTTAATTTAAAATACTAACTTTAGAAGTAGTAGTCTAAATAGCTTAATTATATTTTTTTATTAAGATCCTCTAGATAGCTATAACTTTAATTAATTAAAAATTTAGATTTTTATTCTACTAGATCTAGTAAGAGATAATAGTTATAATAGTTATTATATTTTTTTAGAGATAATCCCGCTCGGTATTTATATTAATAATAAATTTATAGATTTATTTATAGTATAGATACTATTTCTTAGTATATTTAATTATATACTAGACAAATTACTCGGGATTTTTAGATAGAGATAGGAACTTTAGAATTTTAGATATATTAAATTAATACTTAATACTAGCTCTATAGAATAGAGCTATATAGTATTAGAATATAAACTAATAGAATTAGTAGAGCTAGTAACTAGTAGATAGATAGACTTTTTAATATTAGATACTTAATTACTATAGGATTAAGCTATATATAAACTAATAGATAAGATATAGCTTAAAGAGCTATAACAGGATCTTTAGATAGTAGGAAGATAGGAGGTAGTAGGGTCACGTGACACCCTAGCGGGTATGTTAGTCATCCTTGGGTCTGCACCGTGACAATTTATAAAGTTTATTAAAAATTTATAAAACTATATTTTATACTTCTATCTAGATTTAAAACTATTTTTAAATATAAAAGTCTTTCAGACTTATAGAAGCTTAATAATAAAAATAGTTTATTAGACTAAGATAATACTTAAGATAATTTAAAATAGTTAAAAATAATAAATTATAAATAATAATAATTTTTTTATTAGAAATAAAAAATCCTAGCGAATTAATTCTTTATCTAAGTAGAATAATTAAAGAAAATCTTAAAAATATTTTTTTTAATTTAAGCTTAATATTTATAATTTTGAAATACTTAAATAAATAAAATAAATATTTAATATATTTATCTAAAATCTTACTTATATTAATAATATTATTAATATAGATATAATAAAAGGATAGAGTTTTAAAAAATATATTTATAATATATTAATGTCAAACCCTAGGATCCGCCTAAGCTGTATGTTGTGCTATGCTGCTAGGATATAGTTTAGGCCTCTAGTAATCAGTCTAACTAATCCTAAAAATAGATAATACTTATCCGAAGAGTACTATTACTCTTAAGTATCTAAAAGCTATACCTAAGAACTGAGCCTAGATTTTAATAAATTAACTTAATAATTAAAAGATCTCTAATTAGCTAAGATAGAAATAAGACTAAGTTAATATATATATCTTTTTATAATAGAGTATAGACAAATTATATTAATAATAAAATTCTATAGTTATTAAAGATAGTATTAAAATTAAATATAAAGAACTAAATAAAAATTATTTTAAGTATATAATAATAAATATTTTTATATCTTTTTCTTTTTTAGTTCTTATAGCTAGTAGAGAATATACTAGTATATAGATTATAATTATATATTATTTATCTATATACCACGTAGTCACGTATAGCGCGTGTAGAAATCTAGATTTATATAAATATATATATACTGTAATTTCTAGCGTTCTTACTATTCTTAGTTTAGTACTTAGGGCGTGCTTACTAAGTATTAAAATAAATAGCGGATATTTTTTTATCATAGAATTTAGTTAATTATTATTTATTTAATATTTTATTTAGCGTAGCCGCTCTTATCTAAATAATTAATATTAATATTATAATATTATATCTCCTCTTCTAGGCTTTCGTCTCTAAAAGTATAAAGACTTAATTACTTTTTTAGATAAATATTTACTAAATATTTTTTTATTTTTCTAATATTATCTTATTATATCTAAATATTGCGCTAATAATATATTAAAAAGTATTTCTAAGGGTTCTTACTTTTCTTATAATTAAACTACTATTTATTATAATTAAATAGAATATAACTTAAGCTATAGTTTCTTAATTTTTATATAATATAAATATTACTTCTCTTCCGGCGAGGAGTATATTATAAATTAAAATTATTATTATTTTAAATATATTTTTTATATTTATTACGATTATATTTATTACCGCGATTTTTATACCGATAATAAGTAGATATTACTAAAATATATAAAAAATAAGATTACTTCTAACTTATTTATAATTAATAATAAGCTAAAGCTATTATAATCTAAGTTTAAATAATTATAGATTTATTTAGCCGAAGTTTAAATTAAATTAATTAAGATTTTAATTTATTATTTTTATCTATAAAAATAACAAGAATTTCTTAAGTTGAGAGGATTTAAAATATTAGAATATAATATAGAGTTATTATAAATTTTAAATAAAAATAATAATAATATATCTTAATTTTTTATAAAGATTATTTAGCTAGTTGTTTTATTTAATAATCTTTTAAATTTTATTTAAATAGTAAAAAAGAATATTTAATTATCTTTTTTTTTTAGAAATTGTTCGATCCTTTTACTAGTAGTATTATTAAATTAATTAGTAGTATTCTATTAGATTTTTAATAGATTTTTAAGTATTTTCTAAGATATTATAACTTTTTTACTTTATTAAATAATATAATTTTCTTTTAACTTTCTTATATTATAGGATTTTTTTAACTTTAAATTTCTATTTTATATTATTTATAATTTCTATATTTTCTACGATTTGAACGTTTTCTGGTGCGGATTCTAATAATAAGATATAAAATACTAAGTATATTTTTATTAATTGTAGTAGCTTTAAATAATAATTAAATTTTCTAATTTTCTTATTAATTCTAAATAGTCCGATTTTTTAATAATTAAATTTCTAACTTAATTATTTAGTTTTAATATTTCTATAAAGTAGAAATTTTTTTTTTTTAAGATTAGATCCCTTTCTATAGTATTTATTATAGTAAACTATTATTTTAAAATTAAAAAAATTTAATATCTCTTATTATCTATATATAAAGATATTTAAGCGTATTAAATATTTTTTTTATTATAATTAATACTTTCTTTCTTAGTTCTCTAGTTAAAATAGAATTATAATTATAATTTATATAGAACGGTGTAACTTCTATTATTAAATATATTATATTATTATATATAAATAATATTATAGATAATAGTTCTATCTAATTATTATATTAATAATTTATATAGTATCTAAGATACTATTTTATTATTTAATTTGTTTATTTCGTTTAACTATTTTTTTATAGATAATATATTATAATTAATAAATAGCTAATCTCTATAAAATCTATAATTAATTACTAAAACTTTAATATAAAGAGCTTATCTTTATTCAAAGTAATTTATTATAGTATTCTGTGTTATATAATAATATATATAATTAGTAAGTAAGCTATATTATTAACTGTTATTATAACTTTGCTAGATATAAAATATATATATTTTATTAATCTATTTATAATAATAATAATTATATTCTATTTTTATAACTCGGATAAAAGTTCTATAAAATCTATTATAATCTACTAATTATATTCTTTTATAGAGTTAATATCTTACTAGTTTATTTTTAATATAAGTTTTATACTTCTTAATATACTCTTATATCTTTTATCTAATATTTAAAAAATAATAATTTCTTAAAATCTACTCTATAGTCTTTTTTATTCCGAAGTAATCGTATAATAGGTTATTATAATATATTATAATAATATCGCTTCTTATATACTTAGATATATAGATAAGTCTATATATATATATTATTTTATTCTTATTTATAGCTATCTTATTATTATCTTCTAAATTAATTTAAAATTTTTAAATTAATATATCGCTCTTAGTTACTTTAATAATTTTACTAATTAAGTTATTACTAATATTAATTATTACTAAGATTAAATACTACTTATTATATAATAATAAATTATTTTTATTTCTTTTAAAGATTACTAATTCTATAATTTAATTAGTTATCTTATAATCTAATTATTAATTAAATATATCTATTTATTTATTTTCTATTTTTCTATAGTATTTAATTTTAAAATTAAACTATAATAATTTTTTTAATTATTTTACTTATCTTCTAGTTAATTCCTTAGTCGTAATAAAGAATATAAGATTTTTATAATTTATTTTTATTAGAATCTAATATTAAGCTTTTTCTAGATAAACTTTTTATATTTTAAATATTATTACTATAGCTAGTAATTCTTTATTATAAATATTATAATTTATTTCTACTTAAATAAGCTTTCGTAAATAAAATATTACTAATTTTATTTTATTATTTTTAGTTAATTATATTAATCTTATTCTAATAATATAGTTTAATATATTAATCTTATTCTAATAATATAGTTTAATATATTAATCTTAATTATAGTTGGACTATTTAGATTATACTATATAAGAATTAATATAATAATAATTCTTTTTTTAGCTTTTTTAAAAGCTTATTATATTTATAATATTTATTTAAACTTTTCTATTTTCTTTATTAGATTAAATATAGATATTATAATACTTATATAATTATTAATAAATTATTAATAGTAGTTAATTAATTCTATAAACTGCTAAACTTTTTTTAAATTTCTTAGTATAGACTAATCTCTAATTATTTAAACTTTATTTTTTTTATTTATATTTTTTTAATAAATATCTAGTATCTAAAGAACTTTATTTTATAAATATAAAATTTATATTTTTTAAGTTTTAGTTATAACTTAGTAATATATAATTTTTATAGTACTTATTTTATATATCGAATATATTCTTTCTTAGTATTTAAGAGTATTAGAATATTATTTAAATATATAATAATAAATATATCGAGTAGTTCTTCTAGTATTTTATTAATAAATTACTAGAATAATACTAGTGCGTTAGTTAACTTAAATAATATAATTATATATTTAAAATATTTATATTTTATTTTAAAAACTATTTTTTATTTATCTTCTTTTATAATTTATAGTTTATTATATATATTAGTAATATTAGATTTAATAAATTATTTTACTTCTCTAATTTTATCTTAAATTCTTAAAATAAATAATAATAAATATTAATTCTTAATTATATATTTATTTAATAATTAATAGTTTATATATAGTTATAAATTCTTATTTTTTTTAATATAAATAGGACTTTATATTTTATTAATAATATTAATAATTAAATATATTCTTTTACTAATTATTTATTGATATATTATTATAAAACTTATAATTCTTTTTCTAATATTAGATAAATCTTTTTTTTATATATAATTTTATTCTTATTTTTAAATAAAATATAAAAACTATATTTATTATATTTTAATAATTTAGATTTTTCTAACTATTTAAAAAGTTTCTAAAATCTTTTATATTTATATAATAGTTTACTTAATTTTTTATTAATTATTAAATTTATAATATTAATTATTTATTATAACTCGATCTCTTTATAAGAGCCTATATAATATTTAATAATAGTTATTATTTAAATATATTATTCTTTTATATCTAATATTTAACTAAATAGTTATACTAACTATTCTTTATTAGTAAAATTAATTATTACTATAATTATATTTATAATATTATATTTATTATTATTAATTAATATATTTATAAATTTATCTTATAATCTCTTAATATTAACTTAGTAATTTTTATTTTAAATATATTATTTAATTTTAAATATCTTTAATATCTAGCTCTATTATAAATATTTATATTATATAAATTAAAATTTTTTATTTTTTAATTAATTTCTAGATTATAATTTCTAAGCTATAAAATCTTTAATATTATATTATATTATTCTAAAGATATTATATTAAAATTTATATATTTAAATTAATTTTTTATAATGATAGATATTAGTTCTAATTTAATTATAAAACTTTTTTTTAATAATTTACTATTTAATTTTAAAATAGATTTTAATCTAGTCTTTATAACTTCTAAAATTTTTAATTTTTTTTAAATTTTAGATCTATAAAGTTACTTATCGCTTTAGAGTTTATTATAATTTAAATATTTTAATTTAAAATTTTAATTATTAATTTTAGATATAATTTCTTTTAGATTATTATTAATAAATTTATTATTTAATAAGATTCTTATAATCTTTATAATTATTATAAAAAATACTACTTTAACTTAATATTATAATATACTAAATAATAATTTTTATAAAATTTTTTTTAATATTATATATTATATTTTAGATAAATTAAATATCTAATAAAAATATATTTTAATTTCTTATAAAAATATTATTATTTTTTTAAATTTTAATATTCTTAAACAGTTATCTTTAATATCTTATATATTAGATAGTTATAGTTATTATTATAATATATAATTTATAGAATATAATAATATTCTAGATATATTTTATAATATAAATATTTACAATTATTTTTTTAATATTTTTATAATAATTTAATATATCTAGTAGTATTATTTCTTATAATAATAACTTAATTATAGTTATAATTCTACTAGTTATATATCTTATATTTAATTTTATAATTTATATATTTTAAATAGTATATTTTTTAATTTTTTATTTATAAATTCTAGTAGTCTAACTTCTAATATAAATATTATATAAAAATATTTTATAATTTTTTAATAAATTATACTAAATTTTTTTTAATTTTTAAACTAATTAATCTAGCTATTATTCTTTTTTAATTTTTTATATTAATTAGATAATATACTAATCGATTGTAATATTATTTTTTAAATTAAAGATTTTATTTTCTACTTAATTATAATTAGAAATATTCTTAATTATTTAATTATTTTTTAAATTAGTACTACTAATATTATCTTAATTAGATATAATTCTATAAAAGATTTTATTAGATATTTTAAATATCTTGTAAAGTTTTTTTATATTAAAATTATAATTAATTTACTAAGTTTTATACTATTTATCTAAGAGATTAAAACTTTTTAATATTATAATTAATTATTATCTACTAAATCTAATTTATTATTAATAAATTTAAGAGACTTATCTGTCTTTTATTTAATAAATTAATTATAATTACTATTATTTAATATTTATAAATTTTAAAACTATGTTTCTTATAAGGACCTTGGGCCTTTTAAGAGGTTTGCGATAGGTGTAAAAGGTAATAATGACTAAGAAAGGGGTGTCGCGAGGTCGGATTTTAAGAATAAGATTAATATTATAGATTAATACTGAAGAACAGAACTCTCTACTTCCGCGAAGATAAACTTATACGTGTGATAACTCAACCGCAGGCTGAGTCATTCGCGAATAGTTTCTGTAGCTAAGTACATGTCGCGAGGGTCTTACATTTCTAACTAATTATTATTATAATATATTATATTAAAAAGCTTTTTTATTTTTTTTATAAATAATTATAATAAATTTAAAACTTTAGTCTCTTTTATATTATTTAATAGTTTATAAATATTATATACTATTTTCATATATTAATTATTTTTTCTAGACTTATTTTTTTAAGTATTTTTTTTATTATATAACGTCTAAACTATCTAAAAGATAAATACTAGTAATTTACTTATATTATATATATTTCTAATATTAATAATTAGTTTATTAAATTTTTCTATAATTTAGAATTTTTTTTAATTATTTTAATTATTTTCTTAATTCTATTTTTTTAAAGTCTTATATTATCAAGATATATATCCTACTTTTTTATAATTAAAATATAATTATTTTTTTATTAATATTTAATTTTATTTTTTAATAAATTTTATTATTATTTATTAGTAGTATCGAGCTCTATTAACTATAATTTATAAAAATTATTATATTTTTAATTTCTTAATTATACTAATCGTCTATTATTAATATAATAGCTATTTATTCTTAAATTTTTTTAGAATTATATTCTAGATTAATTTTCTCTATATTATATATTAAAATTATATAGCTTATTATTAATCTTTATTATTTATTTAATTATTTTATTAAATAAATTTAGTTTTTTAATCTAGATTAATTTCTCTTAAACTTTACTTTTTAAATTTTTTTAAATTATATAATATAGACGTTATTATTTTAATTTAAATAAAATATAATTTACTAAAACTTTAATATATACTTAATAATTAAACTAGTTTACTTAAGTCGTTATAACTTTTATTTTATATTTTATAATATATTAATATTTTTAAATATTACTTAAAATTATATCTTAAATTAATCATAACTAGTAAAGATCTTTTTAATATTATTATTTTAATTTTTTATTATATATTTCTAATAATTTCTAATAAAAGATTTAAACTAATCAAATATTAGATTAGTAAGATAAATTAATATAAAAAAATCTTATTTATTTTATATATTAACTTTTTATAATTTATCTAAAAATATATATTTAACTAGATTATAAAAGCTTATAACTTAACTCTAATATAATTAAATATTTTAAATAATTTAATTTTAATTAACTTAATAATTAAGTAACTCTCTAAAGTTATAATTTACTGCTATAACTAATTAATTATATTTTCAAAATTATATATAATAATTATTAGTTATTAACTCTAGCTTAATTCTTCTAATAAGAATTAAGAAATTTTATTACTATTTAAAATAATTAATATATTATCTAAACTCGATTTATACTAACTTAATATTTTATATATTAAATTCTAAAATCTATCTAAGCTATATTATACTATATTATTAGAATATAATTCAGGCCTTTAGTAATTAATTTAATTAATCTTAAAAATAGATAATACTTATTTAAAGAGTATTATTACTTTTAAATATTTAAAAATTATATTTAGAAACTAAATCTAAATTCTAATAAATTAACTTAATAATTAAAAATCTCTAATAGCTAAGATAGAAATAAAATTAAATTAATATATATATTTTTCTATAATAAAGTATAGATAGATTATACTAGTAGTATACTTTTTATAGTTATTAAAAATAATAATTATATTAAATATAAAAAATTTAATAAGAACTATTCTAAGTATATAATAATAAATATTTTTATATCTTTTTTTCTTAAGTCTTTATAGTTAGTAAAAAATATACTAATATATAGATTATAACTATATACTATTTATTTATATACTATATAGTTATATATAATACGTGTAGAAACCTAAGTCTATATAAATATATATATACTATAATTCCTAGCATCCTTACTATTCTTAATTTAGTACTTAGGGTGTGCTTACTAAATACTAGGATAAGTAGTAAATATCTTCTTATTACAGGACTTAATTAATTATTATTTGCCCGGTATTCTGCCTAGCGTAGCCATCCTTACCTAAGTGACTGGTGTTGGTGTCGTAATACTATACTATTATATTTAATAAAAAAACTATTTACTAGATTTTATATAATATTCTATTTTTAATTTTTATAATATACTATTTAAATTCTAAAAATTTATAATTAATATCTAAATAAACTAGATCCGCCGCGATAACTTATCAACTAACTAGTTTATTATTATAACTAATAATAAATTCTTGAACAAATATAATAATGTTAATGTATCAGCTTAGTATTATAGAATTATAAGACTATAGGACTAGTTTTTTTTTTAAAAAAAAAGATAATATTATATTCTAGGTTAGCTAAATATATAATATAACTAACTATCTATTTAAAAATGTCCTAGAGAAGGTTTTAATTCCTAATCTTATTTTAGATTCTAATCTCATAACCCTAAAACCTGAACTATATTAAAGTATATTAAAATAATAGTTTATTAAAAAACTAAAACTAATAATAAAAAAAATATCTCTTAATTTCTTAAAATAAAGATATATTATCTATTATACTTTATTTATATTATATTAATTATTTTAAAATTAAATAGCTACTACTAAGCTTTTTTTATAAATTATATAAAAAATTTAGTTTTTATAATTTCTTACTTTAAATTATCTATTATTTTATTTTATTAAATATTTAATCTTTTATATTTTTATTTAATTAATATACTTAATATTTTTATCTTTAATAATATTTTCTTTAACTATAATTTAATAAACATTATAAAATATTATTTAAAAAATATAATATTTTATTCTCTAAATCTTTTTATCTAGATTAAAAATATTAATTATATTAAATTATTAGATTTTCCTATATAACTAGACTTTTATAGTAATTATAGATTATTTTATTAATATTAACTAGATATATTAAAAGATTCTTTTTAAATTTAAGTTATTATATAATTTATATATAGATATAAATTTAAATATAGTTTTTTTTTAAAATATTAATTAGATATAATATCTAAGACTGGATATTTAGAATTATAATAAATAATATAATAAATAATAAAATATTAGTTAATATAATTTAATAAATATTTTTAAATAATAATATTATTTTTTAAATTTTTTATCTTATCTATATAATTTAATTATTTTAAAACTATATCTTAAAATAATACTATAAAGATAAAATAGACTAATTAGTAATTATTAGTAATAAAAATAAATATAAAATATTAAAAGTATAAGATTTTAGATATATTAAATAAGATCTAATATTTTATAATATATATTTATATAAGCTTATAACGCTAGAAGATCTTTTTATAGTTTTAATTTTAAAAATTTAGACTAGTATCTATTTAAGATATTTAAATTCAATTAAACTTAATATATTTAATATTTTAATATATAAAATAATTATATAATTATTTTAAATTATTCTATAAATAATATAATTATAAAAAGATATTATTTAATAATAAAAAATAATACTAAATTAATTATCTTCTTTATATTATATAGCTATTTTTTAAATATATTATTAAGCTATTAAAAATAAGAGAAGTTACTATATATCTAGTTTTTAAATTTTATAATATACTTTTTAAATATCTTAAATAGTCGATAAACTAGTTAAAGAAAAAATATATTAGATAGAAATAATAAATATTATAATTATTAGAAATAGATTAATAGAAGTTTAATAATTATTATTTTTAAATAAATACTATAAAAGAATATATTTTTTCTATTAATATTATATTTATACTAGATAGTAAGTTATAATTTTTTTAAACTAATAATCAAAAGTTATATTAATATAAGATATATTATAAATTATTTTAATTAGTATTACTTTTTTATTAAAAATATTTTTTAAAAGATTAAATTTTATTTATATTTTAAATATTATTAAAATATATATTAAAGCTTAATAAAATATTAAGTAAAAATAAAACTATAATAAAATTTAATAAAAGCTAAATTTTTCTAATTTTAATATAATAATTAATTTTATTTTTTTTATAATTATATTACTTATCTAAAATATTTTTTTTATTTCTATAACTAGTACTAATATTAAGTAACTTTTTAATATTATTTATAATATTTATTATTCGACGTGACCGTTTAAAGTTAAAGATTATTAAAAAAATTATATTATTTTATTATATATTAAGATTTAAATTTAAAAATATAGAGATAAAATAGTTTAAAAAATAATTTATTTTAAATAAGATTAAAATATTAAAAGAATAAAATAATAATAATCTAATATATATTAAGATTAATATAATTAGTAATAATAAAAAGAAAAAAAATACTAAGATAATTTTTTTTAATAAGTTAATAAATCTTAGTACTAAAAATAATATTAAGAAATATTAGCTATTAAAAAATAAAATATAACTATAGATATCTAGAAAAAAGTAGAAATATAAAAAAAATAATAATTTTAAGTAGTATTAAAAAAATAGAGTTAATTTAATTTAAATTTATTATAATTATAATATTATAAAAAATCTATCTATATTAATTTTTTATATATAATTAGAATATCTAAAATTATAGATAATTTTATATTAATTATATAATTATAAGATTTTTATTTATTTATTTTATTTATACTAATATAGATATCTATAGATTATCTATTATAGATTATAGATCGAAGGTTTAAACCTAAAACGTAACCTATCGATGGGTTTTATATGGGTACCCATGGGTACCCATGGGTCCTGCCGAAGTCTATCTAAAACCCGCTACGAACGGGCTAAGTTTAACTAATCCCTATCCGAACCCGCACCGAACCCAAGTCTAATATTAACTAAGATAAACACGATATCCCTGCCGTATAATTGACTACTAGATATGTAAAGCTGGTTATGGTTGATTCATTCTGATGGAATTTTGAGTGATGCAGGCTATTTACTAATTAAGATATATGGCAGAACGTGCTATAGATCGTATACTCTGAATTCTGCTAAGATCCGGTATGGCCAACAGTGCCTGATTCTAGTTCGTCCGGCGTGTGGTCCTCTCCTGCGCCATTTCTTCGATTAGGATGCGAAAAAGTAGGGAATTGAAATGAACGAGGGAAAAACAGCCTCGGTCTCCAATTCCGCTGCCCCCGATGATTTGCCTGTGTTTCGAACGGCACCCCCGCATCCCGAGTATGTGAACTTTGCCAACGCCAAAAAGGCCATACTGCCGAGCGAGACTGATTAGTCCCTCCAGGTGAATGATGACGATTTGCCAATGGTACCCTAGCCCGGCTAGCACCCATGCGCCCTCCTATAAACACAGCCTCTGGTGGGTTAACAGCCGGCACCCGACCAGCGGTACGGCGATCTACACGCTCTGTATTTGTTGTCGGAGCAGAAGGATCAGAGCGGGATTTGGGAATATAGTAATCAGCCTTGCATAAAGGGCAGCAAGCCTTACGGCAAGTCAACCAGGGATCAACACAGGAGGCGTGAAAAGCATGCCCGCACGTCAGCCCACGTATGTCGTCATCCTCCTCAATCACGTCAAGGCAAATCGCACATGAGTCGCCGGGGTCAGGTGAAAGCTCGACAGGCGCTGAAGTGCATATTTGGTTCTCTATGTCGTGGCCACGACATTCTGAATTAATTTCGTATCCTGGTGCCTCTGCGTTGATCATATTCGGTCTTGTACTGGGATCAGAGATTTCCTGCCCTGTAGGCTGCAGGTCATTTTCAGTTTTGTCTTCTAGGCGAGGCTGTTTGAGCTCCGTAAACTTTGCAAGGGCAGACTGCGAAGCGGACAAATCGTGGCGGCTCTCTTCCGGGTTAAACTCCGAGGATGGCACACCCGCAGTGACTGATAATTTAACATCACTTTCCTTTAGGCTCTGAGATGTGTTACTCCATGCCGATATACCACCTGCTGTTGGAAGGCCATCATCGGCGCGCGAAGACCTCCACGCTTTATACTTGATTAATGGAAACCGATCATTAACTTCATCCATGGTCATTAACTTCTTCTCCCTTCTTCGCCTGTGCGGCCTAGGTATGGCCACCAAGTCTATAGGTTCGCCGGTCTCCTCATTGCGTAGCTGGCGATTGCGTTGATTGTAGCGAAAACAATATTTCACTCCAACGATGATCCTTCAGCAAAAGTTTAGAACCCAAACTATTCATGAAAGAGTTGGCAGGGCACATACCAGAGATTAGTGAACACAACTCCAAATCCGAGAGCCACGAAGAACAACAGAGGTGAGCTTGTAGGGCTTGAGCCACTGTCACTTCCACTGTGATCTGAGTTGGTCGGGTTTGGAGATGATGTCGTTGACGAGGGGGACGACATCTTGAACTAGAGGGATGTTATGGTGGGGTTGTTTATCGTGAGATCAAAGTAGCTATCGCGGCTATAAGTAAGATTGAAGCAGCGACCAGGAGTGTCCTCGTAGGGCTGATACAAGTCAAGTAACGATGTATAGGTCGATTCTTTGGTACATGCTCAAAAGACGCTTCGAGAACCGGAGTGGTGGGATAGCAATCGGCCCTAGTTCGAGGGAGGACAAGCATGCACCTGGCGACCTGGTGTCCTCACAGAATTCGAAGACGGACAGGAACCCAGTTGGTTATTTGGTTCAAGCTGACTCCATGCAACCCTCAAGGCATTTGCCGAGTAGATCATCACCGGTGGCAGCCGCAGTCAATTTTACTAGATATCGTTGATTGCATCTAGCAAGACCACAAGGTTGGTTGGAGGTGGCATTGGGGGTGCGAAGGACCGAGGATGTGATGTTGCATAGGACAAAAGCGGGTGTTTGACGGTCACGGGGCAGTTACCATGATACAATCTCAGCACCAGTTCCGAGTAGCCATAAAAAGCTTGGCGCAAATACTCCGTATCTTCGACTCATGAACATGAAGGAATACGTAGCCTATTTACTAACTACAGTCATTGAACTTCGAAATTTGTAAAGTATAGTCACCGTCCATTAAGGTCCGGACACTTTTAAAACTAGTAAGTTACCAAGGACAGCTGCTGCTACTAAGTACTGCTCCTGCTCCCACTCCCGCTCCCACTATTATTGCTCCTGCTCCTGCTACTGTTATTATCACTGGCACAAGAGCTTGCCGCAGATTGAGCTAATGCACTAATCATTAGTAACCAGATAATATGACTGGAACCTCAACGCAATCCACAGAGACAAGAACAGACCACCTCATTTTCACACTGTGTTTATCCATGACATAGTATTTCTCCCCCCACCCCCGGGGATTCTACCTGAAAGCAAGCAGCACACTTATCGAAAAGGGAGAGTGGACATACTAGACAAACCGAACAAACCTATACCATTCAGCACGCTCATGGTTTGGGGATTAAAATGCCCAACGAGATGAATTCGCCAAAAAAACCAAGAAGGTTCTTGCCAGAACCCATCGAGATGTCCTCACGCAGCTCGACAGACCGCCCACTTAAACACCTTAGGGGCCCAAAATATCACACAGCTAGCAAGTTGACTGCGAATCACAACGTACCCATAGCGGAACAAGAGCATCATACGTCACCTTCCATGACCGGCACGAACGAAAGCGAGAATATAGCACATGTCACAGAGCAAAAACACCAAGGCACACGAAACCAGATTGTACCGGGACAAAATGCTATGGGGATGCATACTCCCCGAACAGTAGAACAGGCATGGAAGGGCCATGCGTGTTGTCAGCCAGCCACATTGGCCCGAGACGAGTCCCAAACACCACGGCAACGAAGAAAGTTCACGCCCATGCTTGTGGAAACTGCTAGCCGGTCAGTTCGAGGGGGATCACGCTCACTTAATGCTTCGAACTGCCTACTACAAGCTCGATCGGAAAGCCTACAGCGCCTCGACAAGAACAGAATTTCACAGAAATATGACTTCTCTACGACACCTGAGTCTTCGTTTTCATATTACAATCTTCAGCGGCGTTATGAGACGAGAAGACACTCATTTCGGGTCCCGGACCTACCTGCAATTCCATCAAGCTGCAGTGGATCGTCTGACGAGTCGGAACTGGATAATTCACCTCCCCCACCATCGAGAAAGCTAGCCAGAGAAGGTTCCAGTAACAATCAAGCTCGTCGAGAGAGTTGCGATGAAGAAATTTCAAGTTACTTACTATCACTCGCAGCACAAGCAGCAGAACGTCAGTTGAAAGAGCAGGCACTAGCAGCCTTCCCAAATGAACAGGTCTACCAGCCCGTAGATCACTTTGCTATTGATAATGAAGAGGAGGACTGCTCACCTGATGATGGCTTAACTATCCCTGAGCAGCTGCATCACTTGGATACACGTCGAAATTCAGCCGCAGATCTATCCTCAGAGTTTGAATACCTGCGGGGTTACAAGCAGAGGGCGGGGATAAAACCATCCTCTAAGATTGGAACCGATGCGAACTTCCTTCCGCTGTCAGAATCCTTGAATTGGCCCTCAGCTGGTCATGGCCGATCAATGAATGCTGAAATCCTTGGAAAACCAGTGGAGAATGCACGCCTTGCAACCCCACCCATGCTTGGAACCGACCTCATATTTCCCCAGAGTTCATCACCAGAGACAACAATATATGAAAGTGGTAGTTCAGTTAAACAAACTCACATAACCCACAACAACCCTGGTCTCTGGCATGCGTTGCCGCATCAAAATGGTCGTGCAAATGAAGGTCTTTGGATGGGAACCTGCCGGAATAACAGACGCGCTGAAAAAAAGCACGTTCCAATCAACACTATGCAAGAGACCATACCGGTGCCCACCTCCAAGTTCTCAACACCCATGGTCGAAGATCTCGAGACCGAAAATTCGCTAGCTACGACAAAAAAGTTTGACTTGCGACATACTGCCATGAATGAGGAGAATGTCGAACCTTACCCCTCCGATGATTTTGTGACCCAAATATATAACTACTTATCGCTAGGATATCCATGCGTTGCTCGCTATTATGATCATGAACTCAGCAAGGTCTCCGGCATTTCTGTAGCGGAAATCAGGCAAGATGACATAGACGCAGATGCCAAAGGGTTTGTTTTCAATGAAGGACAGGGGATAAAGAGAGACAAGACAAGCAATAGTTGCCGGCGATGGCATGCATTGCGCTTGTACATACACGAATGGGATAATGAACGCCCACGTGTTCCAGAAGAGGATGGCAACCATGAGAAATGGGGCGTACGCGAGAGGAAGGGAAGCTGGGCAGTTTAGGTTAACCTGGATGACATTTCTATGGATGCTGGCTTCCTAGGAAGACATAGGGTATATGTAGTCACATGTGCCAAGCTGATTCCCATTGCCCCTATCCCGCTTGATAGCTACTAATGAATGAATGGCTGCCGGGCATCATGACCTTCCATATAGCTCTCTTCACTTTGCAAGGTTCAAAGGGTATCATATCTAATTCATTCACCCTGGTATCAGCAGGCTACTTGTTATACGCCTAGGACTAATCCGAGCAATTGTGTGAGCAGTCATCGCTGTGAGGCTGAACACTTTCCTCGTACAGCTGACTAGGAACATTTCCTCTGTTTGCCCTCTCGTGCACAAGACCCGGGAAGATCTTCTGTTCTGAAAAGGCATCTGGCCGGGTTGCAGTCACCGTCACGGACTGAGCGCCGGTGCCTGGCATATCGGGTTGGCCACTCCCATCCTGGGAGCGCGAAGAACCGGAAGTCTCAGCTAATACATGTTCAGTCGGGTGAGAAGCTTTGAGGGAGGGTTTGAGCGGTCTAAAAGATAACTCCGGAGATTTGGAAATACACGGGGAAGCTGCAAGCGGGTAACCCTCCGGCATTTTTTCCTTTGAATGGCTTTTAGTATCTGCGGGAAAAGACGTAGTCGAAGGTGACAGGGAATATTTCCCAATGCTAATGTTGCGTTAGCAAATGGATTTTCTTTCATCCTAATCTTCGAAGGATTGCTCACAGCTGTAGTTCTCCAACAAGCGTTTCATGTCGGAATTCCTCGCGGATATCTGGGACATTGCTCTTGGCAACATTATTCCCAGAAACGCCGGGTAAAGAGCAGTTGGAACCAAGCCATCTTTGCTTTAATGATAACTCAAAACCACTCTGCTCGACCGAATGTTTTGCAAGTTCACACATGTCCACAGCGCTAAACTTGTAGATTTGCGCGGCCACCGAATACTCTTCAATCAATGGTTCCTTCGTAAAAGCGAATTGCAACGGGTCGTCTGTAGACAATGATACATTCAGGCCACGCCTGAAAAAATTAGCACATGGATTTTTGTCATACGTCAAAAACAAGGCGTTATTGCTGAGCGGCGACATGGCGATTCCGATTCGATCCAAATAAAAGAGATATTGGAGCAAAGGGACCTTCCTAAGCAGAATGCCATGACTAATGCTATGGCAGCAAAGAAACCCAACCGCAAGATGATCAGGATCGCCAGCTTCACCACAATGTGGTCTCAACACGAACGTGTTAAACCCACGCTGCTTTCTCCATGTGTTCAGAGATGCAATGTTTGCAAACATGAAGTAGACCCAATAACTATACGGTGGATTCTGCTTTGTATTCCATTCCTTTGGAATTGGATACTTCCTGTATAGCCGACGCTCCGCTTTGCTCTCATCGTCAACGCTGTCAAATCCGACAACACGCTGCAAAAATATGTGGAGTTTTGGATGGCTGCTGGGGTCTTTCGTCACTTCGAACAGTGGCTGGAACACATTCGTTATCACTTGCTCGAAGTTTTCCATCATACCGCTCGATTTGTAAACGTCATAGAGTCGAGGAACTTGGATAAGCCAGCGAACATTCGGGGAAAACAACTTATTGTCAACCACCCACGCTGCAAGTTTGTCCCATTCCTGAATAGATCGCCCGTAAATTGAGATGCGCCATTCCACCATTTGATACTTGCTTGATTCTAAGTCGGCTATGACTTCTTTGGTTATCTCCGCCAAGTATCTCCCTTTGATGTAGTTGTCTGTTTTGAGAAAGATTTCCCTTAATCTGGATTCGCCCACCGGGTTATACTTCAGGTTGAACTTATCAAAACGATGGAAGGAATCGGTGTGCGCCTGCAAGTCTCTTAGTTACAAGGTGACTGGCCAAGAGATGAACAACTTACGTGCATGTCAAGGGTGTCGATACTCAAATCGTATGCGGTGAGGTTGATACTTTCAAAGACTTCTTTTAAGGTAAGGTGTTTTCCATCTCTGAATAAGACAACTTCATCAGGAGACTTTTTCATCTTGCTTTTGATGAATCGAAGAAGGTGCTTTTGATTCATACAAGCCGAGTGATGGACATGCGTGTCCACCTTGCGGACATTGTAGAAATCCCTGTGAGGAACCTTCTTGCTATCGGCTATTTCTTGGTACTCATTCAATAGGGTATACAGTTGAAACTTCCCTTCCAAATAGGAGAGTCGTTTAAAAGCAAAGCTCTTTGCCGGCCCGTCAGAGGATACGTCTATGATCGCATCAAGGTCCATATAAAAATCCCGCAACGAAGGAATTTCAACAATCGGTTGGCTTGAATCAACAGCAACGTTGGTTTCGTAGACTTGATACACGCTGTTTTCATCCAACTTGAAAACCCACGATGATTCCCCGGGCAGAGGCAGACAGTCGGCTATGTCGAAATCTTCACCAACATCCTGGCCCATCTTTCTTCTTTTCTGCTCAGTGTGCGTATGATCATTGAATTTGCCAGTGTCTTTGTCGTTTTCCCAGGCCGGCTCTGGGGGAGGTGGGTAAACATCCCACCCAGGACGGTCTTTGGGGTTATCCTGAGAACTTTGCAAGGACAGCTGAATATACTGGGACCGTCGCTCCAACAAGCCCTTAATTTTGCGGCAAATGACATTCAGTTCCGAAGCAACAGTGTTGCTGTTTGATGTAATATTCACCATGCTTTCCATGGTTCCCAGTCCTTCGTATACAGGGCGGGTCGCATCTGTTCCTGGAGCATTGGCTCCAAGATCACCAGAATCCTCATGAGACATTGTATGAGGTCTGGAAACTTGCTCCGTGCTGGAAATGAAGTTCTCTGAATACTCTTCATGTAAATCGACACCCTGCGTATCCGAAAATGAACTCCACTGATCACCAGTCGAATGGTGTCCAGCCAAATCAGTAGTATCGGCATGAATCAAGTGACTTGAACTGTCATTATGCTTGAGAGCTGAAATATCACATGTCGCATCGTCTGCTTGCGAAGCTGAGGGAAGAGAACCTGGAGGCACCGCGACCTGGGAATGTTCACCGTCAGCACTCCGAGAGGCAAATTGGTGCTGTTGGTAAAAAAGCTTTGCTTCAGCGTGACTCATTGATTTTTCATATGCGTAATCGTAGGTTGGAGTTTTCAGCTGCCTATCCCTTGGGAGAATCTCTCCGGAAGGTGAGTCTCCCACTTCCGGGATATTTGAGGTATTAGGCGCATTTTCGAGTTTATCATTCTCAAGCGTCATCGCGGGGAGCACCGGGATTTGTTGAGAAAATTGTAACAAGGCCTGAGCTTGCGTTGGCAGTTGGCACCAAGCTGGGAGCAGTGTCTTGCCAAGGCCCTCGGGGTTATTGTTATTATCAGGACTGCACCGGTGTAGCTGTAACCACATAGAAAGCGGTCAAATTTTTGTCAGTTGACCGCCTACCTAGTATGTACGTATGTACATACATGTATCTGTCATGCGTACGGTATAACCTCCTATACCGTACAGGTGGTACATTGGATGTATGTACACATAGGTACGTATGCAAAGAGGCATTCATTCATTCTTCCCTTCAACGCCCCCGACCAACTGGCTCATTCGACCTTGTTAACCTATATAGTTCACCACCTCCTCTTTCTTCCTTTCTTTCCTCGGGATCATACAAGAACAATCAAAACCTAAAACTCGGCTCGGACACGGGAGTACTCCGTAAGTTAGATACGCGCGGTCATATTAGGTAAGACATACTAGTCAAGTAACTAGTTAGCCGCTACGTAACTAGCTAACTTACTGCTAGTTAGGTGTTCCGTTAGGCAGACTGAAATCATAGCATACACAACAGGCCATTGCAACACCGTGCCTTATCCTTTGCCCAACAGTGAGAATTGTCCGACTGTCTCCAACACTACAATCCACAACTAATCTATAGGTTGCTCTAGGCGCTCATACATTCATAACATCAACTCCCACGCTTCAAGTTGGCAACATGACAACACTCAACTTGTCGTCGAATGGGCCCTCCATATCCAAGAGTTATCAAACTGTGGTCAACTCGTCTCTTCCCGCAAGTTCTCCGACATATAGCCAATGGGCCGTATTTTCCGTCTCTACTCCCCTTATCAACGCCTTTCAGCCAGATGCGGGCAATAAAGAGAGTGTTCTAAAAGTTCAGAACTCTGGAGGTAAGTGCCGAATTGCCCCCGTAATTCTAAGCAGCCTAATGACGGAGATGAACAACTAATGGAATTATTTCAAGAGGGTGAATTGGTGGACCTCATCGATGAGTTTTCTGAGGGCAAGATCCAGTTCGCCTTTGCTAAGGTGACAGATCCCAATACGGGACTACCCAAGAACGTGCTTATTGCATGGTGTGGGGAGGGGGTCCCCGAGAGAACTAAAGGGTACTTCACAAGTCACCTGTCTGCAGTCTCAAAGTTCTTACATGTAAGCTGATTTAGTGTTGACATTTCGAATGTATCATCTTACTAACATCGCGTCTCCCAGGGCTATCATGTCCAGATAACGGCGCGCTCGGATGTCGATTTGACCGTCGAAGGAATCGTTAAGAAAGTCAGTGATGCGTCGGGTGCCAAATACACCTCGGAGAATGATCAATCAATCTCTACCACTCCGAAGCCACCGGTATCCACCAAGCCTGTCTTCACACCGTCTCGATCAGGTGGCACTGCCCTGAACAAGACCCCAGCTGTCCCACTGCGTGGTTTGACAGACAGGACAAACTCAGATGATGGTTGGGGCCCTGATGCACCTCCGGTCACACGAACGCAACTCGAAAAGGTCCAACCAGCCTATAAGCCCACCAAAGTTAATATGGACGCGCTTAAATCAGAGAAAGAATCTACTAGCGGAGGCGCCGGTCCCGCTACTGGCAACTCTAGCAACGTTGTCAAGGGCGGCTATCAGCCTGTGGGAAAAGTAGACATCGCGGCTATAAGGAGACAAGCCCGTGAGACCGGCAATCTCCAGGATGACCGTCCAGAGCCGGTCAAAGGCGCCTATGAGCCCGTTGGAAAGGTTGACATCGCTGCAATTCGTTCCAAGGCGCAAACCCCGAAAGAATACCCTGTGGCGTCCGATAACAAATTCACTACACCATCGAATCCCCCTATCGTTACCCCCAAAGCACTCTCTGAACAAAATTCTGAGAGGCTTACGAGCTTGCCGAAGCCCAAGGTTTCAAACAAATTTGGGACCACACCAGCATTTACCGGAACGAGGCCACCTCTTCCCAATGATTCCATGTCAAAACCAACCTCGTCACCTTTGCATGGAGCAAGCAGAACATTTGCCGACCAAGGAGGGAAAACCCCCGCCCAACTCTGGGCAGAAAAGAAGGCCAGAGAGCGTGGCGAGGATATCGCCTACGAAACTCCTGTGAACAGAGAGACTGGTGGGAACGAGGAATGGAAAAGTTCCTCTAGCGCCAAGCCGTCTGATCCTGTCCAGACAACGCATGCCGGACATACCGTCGGCAGTAGTACCTCTCATGATGCTGCGGTGAACAGAGGCGACAGTTTTGAAACAGAATCTCGGTCTTTCCTGCAACAAGAAGATACTTCTACTGCTGCTGCTTCTCACGTCGATACTGCCGTAGAGTCGGTGGAACAAACTCCTAGCCCCGTTCAAGAGGCAAAGCGTCCCATACCCGCCCCCGAACTGGTGTCCGAGCCTGTTCAGCAACAGGCACATAATCCCGAAAATGATCAAATTGTTCCCGAGACACCTGAGCAAGTCAGTCCCCGCAGCCCATCCCCGCCGGCACGCGAAGCCTCGCCCATTCGTGTTGCCATGCCAGTTAGCAGAGAAGCGACCGAACCCCAGGCCGAACAAGGTGTCAATTCTTCCGTCAGTCATTCAGAGGAGATGCAGCATAGCACCTCGAACCAATATGCTCCTGATGATGATTTGCAAGATGTCGCCCAGGAAAGAAGCCAAGCACCTCCGGAGAACCTTCATCACAAAGAAGGCATCCAGGCCATTGCCCAGTACGATTATGACAAGGCAGAGGATAATGAGCTTGAACTTCGGGAGGGAGAACACGTTGTAGATATCGACATGGTTGATAAGGACTGGTGGCTGGGGTCTAATGTCCGCGGCGAAAGAGGCCTTTTCCCAAGCAATTACGTCGAAATTGTTGAGCATGGCCAGCAGAGCGACAACCCATCGGATGTCCAAGACATACATGGTGCAGATAAGTCGGTCTCTAATACTGATTCGGCTGCGGCCGTGCCTTCCGTGGCCAATTCAACTCCTGCACCGAGTGCAGTGGCATTGTATGATTATGAGGCTGCAGAGGACAACGAACTTAGTTTCCCTGAAGGCGCTCAAATTACCAACATTGTAAGTGATAATCTGTTTCGCGTCCACATTTTGAGTACATTATTATCCATGGCCCCCTTCTTGTCCGATTTGTTGTTCCAATTAATTGTTATTAATTATGGCTTTAGGAATTCCCGGATGATGATTGGTGGTTTGGTGAGTTCCACGGCAAAAAGGGACTTTTCCCTGCCAATTACGTTCAAATTGCGAAATGAGGTTGTGGGCCTCGTCACATTGTAGTGTAGCTGTTATCATTCACAAATATAGTTCACATCAAGATCAAATGGTTGGCATGGCTTGTTGGGTAGCAAGTGATGCCCACTAAAGTCAAACCGATTTCTGTAATTAGACCAATTGCGTATACAATAGGAGGAGCCAGAAAATGAAGGGAAGGACCGGAATAAGTCCGAAATATGTGCCGCAGCTTGACTTGCATATTCCGCCAACATATGACCTACCTAGTCTAGAGTAGTCTGACGTTAGTGTCGACGACCAGGTTGGATTCTTATTTGCTGTCGGTTGTTTCTTTTGTACTCGTACACTGTGTACAAGAAAATGAACACTAAGCAGGGAGTAGGTTGGTAGGTATTTTCGAAGCAGGTTGGGTCTATAATTCTACATTACTCCTGCAGGCCTGTACGTACATGTAAGTTGGTATAAATTGACTAACTTATGGTGTAGTTGTTGGGTGGTGTGTTAACCGGACAGCCCTTGTCAGGTTCCCGGGACAGCCAGTACTGAATTGAGCAAGCGGTCTAAGTATCCTGACTAATTATCAGGTAGAATACCTAGCGGACTGTTTTTATAATACTATCTTTCTACATAACTTTATTGTTACTATTCGAGACTATGTAGGGTTCTTTTAGGGATTGTATAGGGTTATTAGGAATTATCTAGGGCGATTAGAAAGATAGTGCTCTTAGGCTATTAAGCTTAGGGTCTATCTTCTTATTTTATTCTTAATTAGGGTAGTTAGAGTGGTTCGAGCAGTTAGAAGTTATGAAGGTTGTTAAGGTAAGATAGGTAAAGATAATGTAGGCTGTCCCGGGAACCTGGTGACAAGGGCTGTCCGGTTAACACACTTAGTTACTGTTGTTGGGTATGATTATGTAAGTGAGCTACACGTGCCCAGCATGTCACATGATCTTCGGGATTCCATCTTTAACTCCAATCTGAAAAGACGCAAGGCGAGCATTAATGCATGGAACAACACTATTCATGCTACATGCAGGATAACCAAGGGTGTCTTTCTACCTGAAAACCATTCTCCCTTGTTTCCTACAATCATCTTCTCTTTTTCGCTTTCTTGTCTATCGAAACCAGGCCTCAAATTCCACTATATATTGTCATAAACCCCGTTTATCTTCGCGAGCTTTACATCCAACCATTATTTATTGACCAATATGGCGTCATTGAGTGAGGATCTGCTCGTGACTGTCAACAAACTACAAGATCTTGTTTTCAATACAATTGGCAACGATTCTCTTGATTTACCTCAAATTGCAAGTCTTTTCCTATGACGTCTAATGATGGGTTCGGCCAGCTCATGCTAACTCACACTTCAGGTTGTGGTAGGCTCCCAATCATCCGGTAAATCGTCTGTGCTGGAGAACATTGTCGGAAGAGACTTTTTGCCGAGAGGGAGTGGTATTGTTACTAGACGGCCTTTGATCCTTCAACTCATAAATATCCCTAGTGAGCGCCATGACAAACCCGACAGCGATGAAATCCACGTGCCTCACACAGCTGCTAGTGTGGCTGGACAAAATGAGTGGGGAGAGTTTCATCATATTCCTGGTCGAAAGTTTGAAGACTTCGCTCTCGTGAAGCAAGAAATCGAAGCCGAGACAGCGCGGATAGCTGGAAGCAACAAAGGCATCAACAGACAACCGATTAACCTGAAAATATTCTCGCCTCATGTGCTCAATCTCACCATGGTTGACCTGCCAGGACTAACGAAGGTTCCTATCGGGGATCAGCCGTCAGATATCGAGAAGCAGACCCGAGCCTTAATATTGGAATACATCGCAAAGCCAAATAGTATAATTCTAGCGGTTTCTCCGGCCAATGTTGACCTTGTGAACTCCGAAGCGCTCAAACTTGCCCGCCAGGTGGACCCCATGGGCCGGAGAACCATCGGGGTATTGACGAAGTTGGACTTGATGGACCATGGCACCAACGCTATGGATATTTTGTCTGGCCGTGTCTACCCCTTGAAACTTGGGTTCATCGGAGTCGTCAATCGATCACAGCAAGATATTCAATCCGGGAAGTCACTGTCTGATGCGTTGCAAGCTGAAGTAGAATTTTTCCGACATCATCCTGCTTATCGGAATATGGCCAATCGATGTGGGACACAGTACCTCGCGAAAACACTGAACACCACTTTGATGGCTCACATTCGTGATCGCTTGCCTGACATTAAAGCGCGTTTGAATACTCTCATGGGACAAACACAGCAGGAACTCGCCAGCTACGGTAATAAACAATTCAGCGGAAAGGAACATCGTGGGTCACTGATACTACAATTGATGACTCGTTTCGCCTCATCCTTCATATCTTCAATTGACGGGACTTCCTCTGAGATTTCTACGAAGGAACTTTGCGGAGGGGCCAGAATCTATTATATCTTTAATTCGGTATTTGGAAATTCACTTGAAACGATCGACCCAATCCACAATCTGTCCGTGCCCGATATCAGAACCGCAATCCGAAATTCAACTGGACCTAGACCCAGTTTGTTTGTCCCAGAGCTTGCGTTCGATTTGCTCGTGAAGCCCCAAATCAAAATGCTGGAAGCCCCTAGTCAGCGGTGTGTGGAGCTTGTCTACGAGGAGCTCATCAAGATTTGTCATACCTGTGGTTCACAGGAACTTCTACGATTCCCTCGCCTTCAGGGAAAACTCATCGAAGTTGTTTCTGATCTTCTTCGTGAACGCCTGGGGCCCTGCTCAGCATACGTGGAATCTCTGATATCCATTCAAAGGGCCTACATCAACACGAACCATCCGAACTTTCTTGGAGCCGCAGCAGCGATGTCTTCCATCATCCAAAACAAACAGGAAGAGGAACGTAGGGCTGCATTGGCCGAGGATAGAAAAAAACGGGAGAAACGGCGATTGAAGGAACTAGGAGGTCTAAATGGCGGTTCATCCGCATCGCCGGAGGATGAAGAGCAGCAACAGGTTGATGGGAAAATGCAAAGTGTCCCATCCAAAAACCAGTCCTCAAGAGGGACAAGAAGCCAATCTCCTCATCTGAACAAGCCACATGAAAGTGGTATTGCCGCAACTTTGAATGGTGTACACTCGAGCCCTCACGCCGTTTTTGGAGCCACTAACTCGACTCGTGATTCCTTCCTCAATTACTTCTTTGGCAAGGATGGCACACAGTCTCCTAGTGCGGTTTCTCAGCCCCCGACCCATAGCAAACATCACCATCAAACGGACTCCAGCCACATTCAAAACATCCGGCGTACCGAAATACGCTCCCCAGTTATGCCTCCAGAAGATTTTGCACCTCTACCGGAATACGGTGGTGAGGCTCACTCGCTGGTAAGATACAACTATCGCCAACTGTCTTGTTTGTTATGATGGCTAACCAATTATTTCTTGGAAAGGAAAATTCCGAGCCGGCTCTTTCTGATCGCGAACTCTTGGAGACTGAATTGATCCGCCGGCTGATATCTTCGTATTTCAATATTGTAAGAGAAACGATTGCCGACCAGGTCCCAAAAGCTATAATGCATCTTCTTGTCAATCATAGCAAGGATGTAGTGCAAAACAGGCTAGTGAGTGAACTTTACAAGGAAGACCTGTTTGGAGAATTGCTTTACGAGGATGACGGTATCAAAGCGGAAAGGGAGAAGTGCGAAAAGCTTTTGGACACCTACAAGGAAGCAGCCAGAATAGTGGGTGAAGTCTTGTAGCTCTACAAGTCGCGCCAGACCGGTTAGGCCCTCAATGAAGGTATCACCATTTATATGGACACATGGGTACCCTTGTAACTATACTAGAACACCATCTATTTGCGAAGGATGTGAATCAGATAGCTTTATGTATCAATCTAAGCTGCCAGGCGAAATCCGAGGATCTTTTCTAGTAAAGGTAGCTGGATGGCGATTTGTTTGTAGCGTGGTCCCAAATGACCAGGACAGCTCTTTGCTGAATATGCTCGCTGAAATCGCGACCAACACTCATAACTAGCCCTTGTATATGACGAGCTTGACGGCTAAGCCTGGCGCTTCATCAAGGCCGAATACAAAGACCGGGAAAATTGTTATATGAGCCGAGATTTAGAACAATGTTAATAATTTTTGATGTTTCTCCTTAGCCGCGCACCCTCGAAGCCATACAATGCGCCCCCTGAGAAGACAAGAAGGCCACCGATGAGGACACCCAGCGCAAGGTCATTGCCAAACAGATAGATTGACAATACAAGAGAGAGCAATTTTCGAATGTTCAGTACTATAGTAACAGTTAGGGAAGACGATTTTGCCGAGAGGTAATGAACCCCACGAATGCAAAGATATTGCGTCAATGCATTCATCAGGAGGTAGACCATCCGCATTGGAACCAAGGCCAGGAATGGAATTAGGTGAGAGTCTCTAAGAGCCCCTAGAAAGGGTCCTGCGCTGGTTCCGAAAGGCAATGTTGTGGCAGCAAGATTTCCGACTTTGTAGAAGGTGGAATTTGAAGGGCCACCCTCTGCCATAAATGTGGTCACTTTGGAAAGCAACGGGGGCGATAAGAAGAGGGCATGCCATTGACTCAGCAGATGCGAATATGTTGGTATGAAAAGTGGCAACGAAAGCGTATGCGAGTAAAAGAGAGCCTCTTTCCAATGGCTTCTGCCGTAACTTTCGTACAAACGGTCTGCATAAATTCCCTGGAAAGCAGAGAGGATCATTGCAAGAGCAAGGATGGTGAAACCGATCAAGGTTCTAGTGAACTTCACGTCACTGCCTTCGTTTCCGATCCCAATAGACTGGCCCTTAGCATGAGCATCTGCTAATGCTGCAGTGACAACGCCCATGGTAAGCATCACCACGGATATGACTTGGCCCTGTGAATATCTTTTGGAGTTGAAGAGATAACCAACAATCATAGATGCAACCGGCCCCCCAGATCTGAGTATAATATGCAATGGCACAGAGATTTTGTAAGCAAAGGCCCAATTGTTGAGAAGATTCACGGTCACAAAGAAGGCCGTATATATAAACCACGATCTCAAGGGGATAGCCCTCGGACCAAGAAATAAGGATCGGGGCCCAGCCGACAGCGACATAAAACTAGGCAAGGTAAACAGTGCAGTCAGTATAAACTGAGCAAAAGTTATTAAAGGACCTTCAAACAAAAGAAGTCAACCGTCAAGATAGTGTCGAATCTAAAGGGGTTGAGACTGTATATACCTGACGAAGGCTGATCTCTATAAACACGTCGGTAAGCTAAAGACGTTGCTGCGCGTTGAGTTGCAAATATAACTTACTTGACAATGGCCTCCAGTGCAAATACCTGATTCATGTCATTAGCATCCTACTACTGCTTGACTACTTCGCGTACACAAGTGGAACCCACGTTAGCACAGCAGCCGCCAAATATCAGTGAAACCATAAGAACTATATTCGTCCAGTCGGGGAAGTTCACAAGTGTTATAGCGCTTATAATACCGCCCAAGCTTGCCCTGGCTTCTCTTCGGCCCTCATCTTTATCTCTTGAATCTTCGATCTCACTGGAAAGCTCCTCTGCTGCCCGGAACTTGGCGGAGACAGCATCTCTATTGCCAGTCCTGCCGTTGTTGGAGTTGTCGACCCTCTGTCTCCGTGTGATGCGATTGCCCGCCGACATGGTTTTCGGATGGTTGCCAAAACTGGGAAAGAGAAGCGGGATGTTGCAAATAGACGATGACCGGCAACCCTAGGAGAGAATCGAAACCAGGAGACTCTCGGGCAGATGTACTGTACAAAAGAGAGGTATTGGAAGAGTGGACAGAACTGGAGAGGTAGGATCTTACGGAGACGGAGCCCGGCGTGGGAGCCCCCGTCCGCTACGGTAGGTGGTATGTTAAGGTACTAGCTGTGTATGTACCATACATACAATACCTTACGTGTTTATACAAGTATCTATCCAATGTATAGGTATCATACTGTGTATTTCTGTTACTTCGATACATGGGTGTACATATATTAATCATCAACTATGTCCTCGTCGCTCAATAAAAGGCCACCCTCCTCAGCCCCGTCGGCATACTCCTTATGTGAGAGCATTGTTGATGAAGCCCCATTCGACGTACGAGGATTGGGAAAATCAACTCGATCATCCGGAACCTCATACCCTGAATTCAGTCCTGGCAATTCAACAAGCTTCTTAAGCTCTGGCAAGTATTGCTTATTCCGAGGCATTCTGGCCATATATGGCAGCTGGTAAAGTAGCATGTCACTACGTGACACCATGGTCACGATGGGTCGTTGTGCACCGTTGCAATTCCCCATGGTTCTAGCACGAGTATCTCCATCGTGCTTTCCCAGGCCAGGAGAAATGTGTAACCCCCCCAAAGGCCCTGATGTTGATTGTGCGGACTGATGAAGCACTTTGTTCAGCCACAAGTTCACAAGACTTTCCACTTCCTCTGTGTCGTATGATAGGCGCAATGATGCCGGGAACGACAGTTTATGCGCCTCATTTGCTCGACCATCCGTTGTCGCCTGTCGCTTTACGGGGTAAGGGAGAGAGTATAAAAGACCCCGAGTAGCAACCTGGTAACTGATATCCTGCTGTCGAATCACATCGGTACTGGCATTGGCGCCACTAATACCAGTCCTAGACCCCGCCCATGATTTGCGAGTACGATCAGGGTTTAAGCACAGAGCATCACTATCAGACAATGCCTCTATGCACCCACCAAGGCATTCTGTAAAAGAAGAGCCGTTACAAGATGGAACATAGTTTTCATGAAGGGCATAAATAAAAGTTTGGACATCGGTTCCCGTCGCATCAACGAGTTCATTGACAGAAACTTGAGGTACCTTTGCCCGGTCATGGCGGTTGAGATAGTCGGGGGTTGCAGCCAGGCTGTCAGCGTCTGCTGCAATATTTTTGTCCTCTCGTTTATTGTATACAATCTTTCCAACGGCATGGAATATGCCTAGACTGGTTTCTCTATGGGTAACCAAATTCAAGGTTTCTTTTTCGGTGGGCGTCAATTCTCCGGAGTCTTGAGGTTTCTTTGAAGCCCTCGAGGTTCTTTTTACCGATTCTCCAATGCCTTCAGTCCTTCGACAAAGAAATTCCAAGGAAGAGATAGCACTTCGAATGTCTCCAATCCTGGAGATATTGTGTAGCATGGCTGCCCTTGGAAATCGAAAATTTTTGGAGTGGCGTGACTGTTTCAGCAAAATGTCCTTGAGAGCCTTGTGCATGATTGTGGGAGCAATACTGTTGAAGTCGATAGCAGTCGTGTGGTGATGGTTGCAAACCTCAGGCCCGAGTAAACGATTGACCGTGAGAGTTTCAGACGAAAAATTCAGAAGCGCCTCCGATACAATGATCACTATTGGAGGGATCTCGTTGTAGTTTGCCCCCCCGCCATGAGGTTTCAATGTTGATGGTACTGCCATAGCAAGGTAACGGTGGAGCGAAAGTCTAAAAGCAGCAAGAGAGGAAGACCATGTATTTGAAAGAGTAGGGAATTCCTCTATGAGAACAATGCGTCGTGGACGGCGACCGGGGTCAGCGCCCGCTCCAGCTTGAGGAACACCCCTATCTTCACTCAGATCGAGTCCTTTGAAGTCATGACAACGCCCAAGAAAATCATCGAATCGGGAGGAAACTGACACGGATCCCCTAGACGGAAATTGATAGACCAGGGGATTCTTCCATTCTAGAATGTCAAAATTCAACGTTTTTGATAGTAATGATATTGTCGTAGTTTTACCACTGCCTGCAGGGCCCCGAAGAACAAGAAGCCTCTTGTTTCATTAATGAGGATTATATGGTCCGGTTTGAGGAAAAGCGTCGGAAGAAATCAAACAAAGACACAGGTGGAGCAGCAAGTAAGACGTACACTTCTATCAGTCCCCATAAAAGAAGCTTCCAGCCAATGCCGCACATCGGACACTTTCTTCTTGTGGACAGCCAGTTCTTCTAGATTGAGCGGTTGAAATCGCTGCGCCCAAGGTATACTACCATTGCCGCGGTTATCGAAAAGTGCAATATTATCCCTATCGGTAGGCTCGGGTGGCAGAATGAAACGTTTCGAGGGGGTCGAAGATCTCTCCGAACGGCTGCTATTTTTGATCGACGTGACATTTGAGGTCTCACTGCGATGGAATGGTTTCGACTTAGACTTCTGATCTGCGAGATTCTGGCCGGAGAAATGCTTAGTGAATAATTCTTCGCAGGAGTCATAATCATCGACTATGTCCTCATCAACACTGCCGCCAGATTTAGCGGAGGTTGGTTCAGACACCCGAATAGATCGCTCTGCATTAGGAGCTCCCACAGTTTCTCGGGACCTGCGAGTTAATTGATTAGCAGTAAAGAGCGCTTGCGTTCCCCCTTCATCCACCGGATAATGGGCAGAAGAGGCAGTGGCATCCTCGCTGGCTACTGCTGAGCAAGGGCCAATTTGAGGTGGCGAAGACAAGTTTGAGTGCCATGGAGCACGGCCGTGTTTATATTCCAAAGACGAGTTAGGTTCTATTGGCCGCTGAAAGCCAGTCTTGTCTTGTTCAACTTGGGCTTTATCGGTGCCTGCTGAAAAGCTTGTTAGTGTGCGCTGCCGTTTTGTCGCACGGGAGGCCATAATCAGTAAGAGAAACCACCAGGGAAAACTGCTTGCATTGTCGATAATAGCAGCGCGTGTAGCATCACCTGGAGGTGTATTGTGCCTCGTCTTCAAGAAGCTGCAATAGGTAAGATAGTAAATGGTACAGAATAGTAGGTATGTAGATAACTACTAGGAAGGTAGTCAGGTAGTTAGGTAGTCGAGGTCAGTCGGAGTCTCGGAGGTAACTACCGAGCGGAAAATGGCCGAATACAGCTACGTAAGGTAACTATGTATGTATATTACATACATACCTTAGTGAAATGGATAGGTAATTATCTGCCGAGATTCGTAGGTATGTTAAGGATGTAGGTATCTAGGTACTGTGTGTATGTATATTACTGTAGTTTGGATTCCTGAAGGTATTATGTTGTAAGGCTGTACAAACGTACACGTACCGGCACCTATATCAGTACCTACGGTGCATTCGTTACCTAGATATTGCCCTTGATCCGGTTTCTGCTGCCCCGAGTACAATGCCTTGGATGGGATACTCCCAGTTCCTATATGGATTTTAGACGTCATAACCGTGCGATATTGAGAGAAGTAAGTTGAGCAGACTCATGCCTGCCCGAGTGGTATTCAGCCGCCTTGTCATAAACAAGAAAGGTGTGTTATGATACATATATGATAGACGAGGAAGTCCGTGGACGCGATTTGAACAGCAAACGAATACGAATTAGCTGCCCCCGAAAATGTCATAGTAATAGTCGTCATCTAGACCTTCTCGAGACGGAACGTTAGGAGCTTCGCCTGCAAAAACGGCGTCGTCGAACCTGATATTCAATAGACGAATTTTTAGCCCATAATCACTCACTGACTTCACCAATTTGCCCGTTTCTGAGGTGATGGGCTGTTGGCCGAGAAGCATGAGCAAGCCATCGAGCCACTCAGACGCGATACTAGGGGACTGAGGACGCAGGCCCAGTAACACAATCTCGCTCTGTGTTGCTCTACTGATGGAACGATCGTGGCTGCTTGTTTTCTTAGATTCGCCCGGCATTAAATGAGATTGCATATACCCATGAATGGTGATTTTCGTGGAAGGATGCTGCAACATGCTCTTTATGGTTGAAGATGACGAGTGGTTGGATGACGCTGAAACGTTGGAGACCACTGAAGACACAACCGACAGATCGACTATTGGTAAGGACGAATCATTTGTTAGTAATATGAAGGCAGCTAGAGTACCTATTCAAGGGGCCTTACTCTTCTCAGGCAGAGCATCAAGCTCTGGGTTGTTGTTTCCTCTCGAGTCAAAATCACCGAAATGTAAAAACCGCCGATTATGTGAAAGTTGGACGAATTTCCACGAGTGCTCTTTCGGCACACTTATGTCTGACTTGGAAGCCACCTCGTTCGGGAACCAATTGCCTTGTAACAGACACCGAATCCTTTGTTCTTTGATGAATTGCAGGACCTCATTGTGCAATTCCTCCCGCACCTGTCGTAGATGCTGGCCCCACGCGTCTTCATAAGTGAGTTCCAACAACTCCATCTGCAGCTCTCGGAGACGATTATACTCAAAATCAGCAAGCTCCTCCTCAACATCCTGCACGTCTTTTGTTCGAGACGCCCCACCGACAGCAGATTCGACAAGAATACGAACAAGTTCGACGATTTTGTCATAGTCTTCGACCTCCGCTCCAGTGGTCTTCCATAATCGGAAAAATGCATGTACTCCGGCAACATGAAGTCGAGTCCAATGCAGCAGTAGAGGGTTAAACAACTTGTCAAGGTTTGAGCGAGATTCCAAGATCAGGTAGCTTTTGGCATCTTCTATATCGGACTTGTCCACTTCAAAATGCTCGTACAAGATGGAGGTGACAGATAAAGAAGCTCGAGCAATCGGACACCGTTCCTGAATTGGCTTCGTCGACTGCTCTAGGAGCATTTTCTGAAATTCATCTTGGTGGCTTCTAACGTAATCGGCGAGATCCATCATTCCTAAGAAGCCCGTTTTTTCGAACTGCGTGACTGGACTTTCTGACTCAAATCCAAGCCGTCTCCACTTGTCCGTGTTGTGTTTCTTGGACCGCCGCATGTCGACTACACCATCACCCCCTTTATCCAGGTTCCTCTCTGGTTGACTAGCCAGATGTATCCCCTTCAGCGCTCTCCTGTGTTCGGCATTCTCCATATCCAGAGGAATATCTCGCCACTTTCTCAGAAGGACTTTGGTGAGGGATTGAAACTCTATTAGAGGGTGGGCGTGATCTTGCAAACTTGTGCCTTGCATGAGTGCATAAACGGCCTTGATAACACCCAGATCTTGTAATTTCTGTATGAATTTCGGCCATTGTAATTCTGAGTCGTTCGTAATGGAATCGCGCATGAGCGAGTTTATCAGTTGAAGCGCATTAGCACACAGGGCATGGTCCGCCGACGATAACCGACTGACAAGCATTTCCAGAAACTGCGGATAGGCGGCGATGGCAGGATTCAGAGCGTGAAAACCAAAGGTGCCGCTTTGTGATAGGCGACTTCCAGTATGAGGGTGTGATACGATCGAAACCAGTATAGACATTGCGCCGCGCAGGATATTAACGAGTGGGTGAATTACGATGAGCTCGACAATCTAGAGGCAATCAGGCATTTTGTCAGTATATGAGTGTGCATAGGACAGATTGGACGACTATTGTTTATCTTTAAAACACGTACCCTCTCGACTACCTCCTGATCTATGAAATCCCATCCTTTGTCTACCTCAAGCAGTCTAGCCAAGCTGGTTAGGCTATATGCCAGGGTATTTCCACTTGTATGTAAAGTGAGGAATCGTAGTTTGGCCAGCCCGCCTTCCATAATAAAGACGTCTGCAAATGAAGGGTCCCCGATAAGACTCTGCAATTTGAAGACGGCCATTTTCCGGACGGCGTCTTCGTCACTGCCAAGTCTTTCGACAATTTCGGAAATGTTGTCCATGATGAAAAGTTTCGCACTTGCTACGTGAGCATCAACGATTTCTCAGAGCCTCTCATCTAGGCCAACGCCAATAAGTAAATGCTGTATGATGCGACTGCTGCGGAAAGGTGGAAAGTCCAATGAGTATAATCGATCTAGCCAAAGATTTATTCAGCAAGAGATTGTGTGCGCATGTGAGTATATGTGTATTCCTGGGCGCTGTGTACATACGACATACCCATGGCAGTAGGGATCAAGACAGAGAAGTATGCAGTACTCTGGTAGGCACTTACGGTGCACAGGAGAGCAGCGCTTACTCCGTAACTTAGTGCGACCCCAATCCAAACGAACTCCGTGGCTAATTGCCAAGACCAGCATGTGGAGCTCACAGCTGAGCGGGACCAGGGGAATTAAACTCCAACTAGTAAACTACCACCGTGCATCTCTGTGGACTACCTATACGGCGTTGTATACTAAATGTAATATTGCTGCGCGAATCTGAGCTCTGTACATTCAGAAATTAGCCTTAGCATTGCTACAGTACATAAGGTGCCTCCAGAGGAAGCTTTACCGGTATCGAACCAGGTAAGACATCCTGGAAAGACAGGTTCAGGTAGGTACCTTTAGGTAGGTGGTATGTACTGTACGGTATCTCACCGTGAGGTGGATATCCAGATGAAAACCTACCGCCTTCCTTAACTACATGATAAACATACTCCGGAGTACACAAGCTACTCCGTACTACGTGATAATGCTGGTCATTCCATCATATGCTAATAATCATGTCAGAGAACTGTGGTTCTTCTAGTTTACAAATCAACTCAAGAAAACGGAAAAGAGCTTTAGTTCAACCTGATATGGTAAACCTGACTACTGCGTAAGTAAGCATTGATTTTCTTGTGCTGGTTCTTTGACACTTTGTTCTTATTTTTTCGTCGCGTTTTTCCACCTTTAATTTGATGTACAGGACACAGTTATCTAGACAATAATCCGTACCACTAATTCACTTTCTTTTGAAATCTCAACAGCGATCAATCCGTTCAACTTCCGGTGCATAGCTTAGATCGTCATTCAGAATCGTTGACGCGGCTCTCAACCTATCATCCGTGGTGTCTTCCACGAAAACGACGACTTCCCCAACAGCTCTACTGCTGCCCACAACAAACCCAGCCATTGCCAGGTATATGGAATCAATCACTACCAGCACAGGTGGCGCAAACAGATGCCTTTACATCACAAATTTGCTTCTCGGCGATCTCGAAAACCCCCTCTATCTTCCCAAAGAATACTCTTGCGAGTTCCAGCTCATGCCAGCAAAGCCCGTGCACACCTGCGTCGTTATTACGCCCATGTCATATCTGCTACAGGAAACCTACAACCCGGGAGTTAATTGAAGCATATACAGATTGTAGTATATGTGGCCAGCGAAGTTGCTATATCTGCCTTCGCCAATGTGAGGCGATCGATTGCATTGGTATGGGGCACTTATTTGAGGAAACTTATTCATGTCGTGGTTCCTCTATCATGATTCACGAAGGCAATTATGGCATTAAACCATGCTCCACCCAACCCAGGAAGATCTGCTCTCGCTGTGCTGTCGAGAATGTGACTGAAACAGGAATAGAAGTAGTGAAATGCCTCGATTGTGCAAGAGGTTATACATTTCACTAGACTGTTTGTTTTCGGAGGTCGGAGTTACGGGTCTTGCATAGGAGTGCTCATGTCAGCTTGGTTGGACATTGAGTCGGATTTAATATATACATTCAACGGGTAAATTATTGCAGTTGTTGACAGTGGATTGTAGCGAATGGGGGCCTGGAGCTTTAGTATCCAATATAGTTACGAACAATTTATCCCCTTTCCCCTCTCCCTTGGCGGATTGCGTAACGCTGTCTCCAGCAACATCTGAAATCAAGTCTGTTACCTCTAATATTTTTCAGTCGTGCCCTGCCGACTGGTAGAGAAAAAACAGGCAACATAAAAACCTTTTCGATTGATTTTGTTCACGTCAATGGAGAGACTAGTACGATACACCGCTAAGTGGCAGGACATCAAACCAAATGAGCAATTGTACTCTTTCTTCAAAGCCATCCGTCGACATAAAACAACACAAGCAAATATAATAGTCGATACTACTTCCTATAAGCTACGCTTGGTACTTCCCCTTCCAATCTGATCTGATGGTGCTGTTTTACCTTAAGTACTGTTAGTCAGGTTGGTTAGTTAATTTCATGATATTAATTTTGTAATAACTGTCTCTTAAATAACCATAAACTATCATCGCCCAAATCTCATTTGAGCTCCTGCAAAATGCCATAGACCCCGACAGAAACTTTGATACTCGACGGCCTCGCCAGAGCCGGTAATGGTGCTACTCTTATCTCCGGTACAGAACATTTCTGTGAGACGAATATGCCAGGGTGGATAGCCGTCAAGTTTCAGGTAAGGACCGAATACTAGAAGCAGGTCTGGCTCGGGCTTCACAGAAACAGGATTGGAAACTACTTTGCTCCCGCCCAGGCCCGATGCTGTAACCTGGGAAGGTTGCGTCGTAATCTCACTAATCTCTGCGTCCACCAGGTCTATGGTGATGTCTTCAGGCGATAGTTTGCCGTTCTGGGACATTTCAGCCAGAGTTTTGGTGAGATCCACAAATGTCTCTCGGCCGTCCGTAGCAGAAAGAAGGAGTATTGTGAGTGTATCCGGATTGTACTTGGGAGTAGACGAATTATCTTGATGAATGGGGTGGTGGGGAGCAAAGAGCCGCAATGTCGGTTGTTGAGCAGGGGAGCCATAGTATGAGGATAGCTTGGCCAAAATGACCTGGTTCAAGCTGGGAATGCATGATTTCAAAATTCCTGAAGAAGCAGCTGTTAGATATTGGTTGCCTTCAAAGGGCTTTTGATCTTGGTATGTTCATGTTCATGTTGCATTCGTTGGGAAGATCTGGATTCAACGCACCATTTTTCTCATAGACACTCAATATGGGAATGCCAGCACTAACACTCCAGGCGGCCAGTTCTGCTACTTCATTCATCAAAATGGCAAGAGCATCATCCCCAGCCCGAAGCGACAATATCACGCTTAGATGCTCTGGGAGGCGATCCAGGTTTTTTACGTCTTTTCGGATCAACTCAGGTGTGCGGTGATGGTGATATACCACAGCAAGAATGCGATCCGAAACCGCATGATAAACCTGGATCAGACGCACAGCGATTCCGAAGATTATATGGATGACGGAGTAGATTAGATGGTGTAATTGCGACTTGAGGAATGTGCGGATAGGAGTTTTTCGGATTGTTGCCTTCTTTCGCCGTTGAGGTCGACGTGGTAGATCCGACGGCTCTGGTAGATAGGGCTTGAGTAGGCTCTCACGCTCAGCGGCACTGAGCCTTGTACCCCTTGCGCGACTATCGTCTCTGAAAATTTGCTTATCGCGTTGTGAAATCATGGTTGCTTAATCGCGACAAGAAAACAATGGTTTGTAGGAAGCTTGAATGGGTGGGCAGGTGATGGCTGGTTATAATACATAGGCACCAATCATACCCACCTTAGGTACGGAGCACGTATAGGTACCTAGTTATGTACATAGGTAGATAATGCCGGTACAACATAGGTGGGTATCTAGGTAGGTATTACCTAGAAATATAAAACACGTATGGTTAAGGTACCCTGGTATGTACTGTATGTATGTACATACGTCTGGAAAGAAGGAAAACACATCATCATTGAAAGCCACCAGCCGTTCGGGGCCGGAACCGGAACATTGATTCTACGGAGTACTGTACTTTGCATGACATTGTATGTATGTATATGTACGGTAAGTATCTGGGTATTAATGTATGTACAGTGGATAGGTATGGAGGTACCTATGTACTGTAAATCAACGTACTCCGTACAGTATGTAATTAACCACCATGGAATTATATGCATACCTGCTTCCATCCTGACTTGATCCCTGGTAAACACTAAATCAACTATAGGCCTTCATAATTCAATAGGAGCCTAGGTAGTAGCAGAGAGATGATCTATGGTTGACTGGTGAGTTCATCAGCAATCTAAGTCGCCGGCCGGACTCCCTTGGAATTCTGGCCCACTTAGGTACTCCGAACCACGGACTATGCATAACTGGCTTCCTTTCCGCCCATTCAAGTACTCTGTAACTGCAACGCATGTGAGCTCCCCATCGCGGAGTTGCCATAAACTCGCTATCTACTTCTCATCTCAATGAAGGTGGAAGGCTGCCCCCAGCTATTGCAAGGATGCCGGACACAGTGTCCATGACTTCTCAAGCGACTCCCGCATCTCGATCCGTCTTTCCCAAAGGCCCCAGCTTCACGTTGGAGGACTTCTCGAATCGCGACTTCATTGTCAAAGAATTTATCGAGACGCTTTCTGACACCGCAGCATTGAATCGTCGATCCATCGGTGGGCCTAGCAGCGCAAACCAATTATTTGACCCCAAACCACTCATCCGTACCTTCGAGCACGCCCAGCAACGGCTAGGCGAATTATCTGGCGACCTCGAGATAAAAGAGAATGAGCTATCTGCTGCTGTACGCAGGGCGGAGGCGCAGCACTCGCAAAACCTTAATACACTGGGAAGGAAACTAAAACAGACGATTGGGTCTTTCCAGCAGTTGGACACCTCGCTCAACGGAGCAGGGGCACAGATCGCGGGCGCCGACCATGCTGAGGCTACCGGGAACATGGCCGTGGAAACGGGACGGCGACTCGAAGAGCTTGATAGGCAACGACGACGAGCACTGGATGCATACTTTTTACTCCAGTGCTGGGAAGGCGTCAGCAACAGGGGAGAAATAACACTACTGGAGAACCTCAGAAGATCTGGGACCGGCGAGGCCAAGGTGCGCTCAGCACAGATTGCACGTCAATTGCTGAGAATAAGCCAACGACTTGATCCCCCCAGCTGGAATGAATCTGGAGGGAAAAACAGCAAGTCGCATGGAAATGGAAGCGGGGAACAGAGTCCAACAGAAGGAATTGACAGCGTCAGACGAAACACGAGGGAAGTCATTGAAAAATTCTCGGAGACCTTGGAAAAAGACCTTCTGAAACAATTCGATGATTTCTATCGCAAGGCAAACTTCGAAGGCATGCGGGATTGTGCGACTGTGCTGCAAGATTTCAGTGGCGGTGCCAGCGTCATCGCATTGTTCGTCAACCAGCATCAGTTTTTTATTGACCGCAGCCAGCTTGTTACTGAAGAAGTGGCAGGTGATCCCGAATCTTGGGATAAATTGGCAGACCCTGACGCCGAACCTCTCAAAGTGGAACCCAGCCTCCAGTCATTAGTGGATGAGGTCAAAGTTGTAGTACAGGAAGAGTCTGCCATTATCAAGCGCGCTTTCCCTTACTACGAGCAGGTTCTCGGCAAGTTTCTACAACGGGTTTTCCAGCAGTCTATACAACAGAGGCTCGAGATGGTTTTGGAGCGGGCAAATGACATTTCGCCTCTTGCCTTCTTGAGGTCCCTTCAAAGCTCTCGCAGCTATATCAGTGCCCTTGTTGACGACTTGAAATCTCATGGTTTAACAGAAAACCCGGATCCTATTTCCGCTCAGACGGCGCTAGTCATTGACCAACAACTAGAAGACTTGTTCGTGCCGTATTTTGTTGGGTCCTCCTACATCGAAAGGGAGAAAAAGACGCTGGAAGAGCTATATACATCTTTACTCTTCAGATTTACCACTTTCCACGCCCGGAGGAAAAAGGCAGCGACAACGTTCATGGCTTCCCTCTCTAAGTCCGGCACAGAACTTCTGTCTTCCGCTCGAGACACTTATATTAACCGCCTTGAAACCTCTGAATTCTCGCCAACGCACAGGAAAATGCTCCTTCAGGTGGCAGGACTAAGAGAGTCTGGCGATGCCACGAAGCCCACCGATGTCAAACTTGTCGAGGATGACGGTCTTCCTAGCATAGCCTACGCCAAGCGCATGCTCAAATGGCTTGCTGAAGGAGTTGGCCGAGGGTTGGAGTTAAGTGTTACAAGTGAAACGCCCAAGGATATGCTTGCGCTGCTTAGTCTTCTTCTTTCCATGATGGGTGAAGGGTATATCGAAGTTTGTCTCGACGCTGCCTTGGAAACTGCGACGTCCCAAGAATCAGGGAAAGCAGAGCCCGATTTCGTCTATCTTTCTGCGGTTAGGAACGCCATCGGAATTGCAAATCTGATGATCATGTGTGTCAACACATTACTTATTCCTCTTGCGGCCGGAAGCATCACCGTGCGTAGAGAAATGGAGAAAAAGACAAACCTAATAACGGTGCGCATTGAGGATAAAGTCAATACAATCGAGCAGAAGACCATCGATGCAACATTGACCTGGATAAACAAACTCTTGTCCGGCCAAAAGAAAAACGACTTTCGACCAAGGGAAGGAGATAATGCTGCATGGTTAGAAAAGCTGCAAACCCCGGTAAGTTCCTTACGACCTGACCAGAACGATAGAAAGAAAATTAATGGAACTCTAGACCTGCGCCTCGATCTGTAGCTTCTTAGCTCGGGTGCATAGTGTCATCGTGCAGTCACTGCCGTCCAGTGGCACTAACCTCCGCCAATTGCTCACAGAGATAGCCCTGGGGGTTCGCAGCTTGCTACTCGAGCATTTCAAACGATTTTCCGTCAACGGGCCGGGAGGTCTTCTGGTGACCAAGGATATGACACAGTACAACGACCTACTGAAGTCTTGGGACATAGACGAGCAGCTCAAAGCTCCTAGTGGGGCACTGGATGTTTTGCTAGAGGTGGGCAGTCTTTTCGTCATCGGATCTGAGGCCCTACGCGAGAAAGTCCGCGGTGGTGCTGCGAGCGGGACCGGCGGCAGGTCTGGAGTGACTGGAAGCAGCAACGCCGGTCGAAGCCCCGGCGGAAGTCCCGAGGGTCTCGGCGTGCACGAGGTCCGTGCATACGTCTCGCGCCGGGAGGATTCCAACACGCCCGCCATGCAGAACGTGCTCAACACGCTGTAGAAAGCAGTCTTTCACTCTCATCACGACTACATACATGATAATGCCAGTTGGGTAGTCATTAGTTACCCCCCCTGAAACTGCCTACTCTACCTAGGTAGATATTTCTAGCATCTCCCTCTCTCTCTTTTCTCTATATCATATGGGTAGGGGTATACTGCGTACGGGTCATGTTAGGCCTGTTGTTCGTTGGCTTCGTGATACCTAAACCTTGAATCCAAGTCTGCCAAGGCGAATCTCAATGGACTGGGGAGGGTATTCAGGAAGCTACTGAGTAAGGGGGTGGCGGCACTATTCGAGCCCCAATCAACGCCCTCTACGAGGCATCGGTGCGTGCCAATTAACTTGATACCAAATCCCTCGTGAGAACCACCAAGAAGGGGCAAAGGAACGTGCCCGCTATCTTTTCCCCCAAGACTCGGGGAACTAGCTAGTAGCCGCTTGGCTTGGGCTGGCGGCTAAGTGATGAGCTGTCAGCGTCGTTGGCCACCACCCATTGGCCAAGGATGAGGCTAGTGCCGAGGGCCTGCATTTTTATATATCCCACTGACATGACGAGCAACCCAACGATTTGTTCCTGCATCCAAGATCACACAAGGAAGGCCCGAGGTGGAGAGCGCCACATCTTCCCTCAACCTATCGACCAGCGAATAATGGCACCTTAGGCATTCATTGCCTTTTGGTGGGGGGTGTAGCGAGCTGGGAGCGATTCCGGGGTTGCAAGCTGCGCCCGCAGAGGCCATATTAACACCCTTTGCTCTCCTGATGCCTTTTAGGAACAGGCCATCCATTTTTTTCTTTGCTTCATTCTTTTCGTTCTTCCCCTCATTCTTTCTTTTTTGGTCTTAGCGATCTTGCTCAAGGTGCCACAATAAGCGTTTGCTTGCTTTGACCTCGTCGGTAAAACATCTTGTTGCAACTTGACTGATCGAATTTACAAGGCGAAAGGATGTCAACCATGGGCTTTTGCACTCCAAGGGAGCGAGTTGGAATCCAGTCCTTGCCCCCAGCAGCACGTCGCAAAGTGAGTGTATCCGCCGAGTTTGGCTTCCTTTACCACTTCTCCTTTGTCCTGCCTGAAATTGGGGCCATGAGTTGTATTGGGCTGTGGTAACACGGAATCGAGCTCTCTTGGCTATCGGCAAGAAAAAATACTTCGTGTCGATACCATTTGGGCGATTCGCATGAGACCCAGACAGCTATAATGGAGTACGTACCCGTGTGGGTTGGAAAGTTTGTGCAGTTTTCACTGTTTAGACTACAAGTGGAAATATCTAGTGGAACCCGCTATTGCCGGCACTACTGGAACCGGTCCATCAACTATCACTCATGGCGCAGGCTTGCTTTGTTTTTAGGAAATGACTCCCCTCATCCCATGAGTTCATCAAACTTTATGGTGATTGCTAACTTTGTCCCCTATCTTTGGTTTTGGTTAGCTTTTCTCGAACGCTGAATTATTGCGCCTTGCTCAGGGTGATTGCTGCCATGACCTCGCCAAGCTGCCTTACCGGGAATTCCAGTTTCTTTGGGACCGGCCCTGCTTGCCAGCTAGCGATAAGTCTATCCATAAGAAGGGACCTTTGCAAAGAGTACTCTACCCGGGTACCTCAAAAAATCTCCATCACACGTCGATGCCCCAAGCGGCCTTTCTCGCGGCTTGTCCAGACTGGCAATGTTTTCATTCACTTCCCCCTAAGATCCAACAAAGCTGCTTCTCGAATGAAGAGCGGAATCGCCTGCACCAGATTTGTTGCACGGACGAGGTCTTTGACGCCGCCGACGAAGCACTTTTCAGATTGGGAAAGAGGCGGCGAATGTCGGAGTTGACCGAAACATCTGCGATTTCACAATCATCTACCCTTCGTTTTGGTACATCTGATGTTGACTTGTATAACGACATGGACGACATGGACCACACTCGCTCTGCTTGTACTGGGAGGCTTGATGAGGATGAAGATCTTGATTTGGCCATAGAGTACCATGCTCACGTTATGGATTCGCCATCGAGATCTCCCACTAGAAGAAGCTTGTCGTTCCGCCGAATTTTAACAGAATATTCATCCAACTCAGGTTTCAGGCCATTGTCGACCGTGCACAGCTCTCCCAATCCCAGCCAGTCCTCTGCAGCGTCCGAGGCAGATATGACAACCCCGATCCTTGATTCGAAGCCCCATTCCCCCCAAAGCCAATCTCATCATAACTCTCGTTGTTCTACCTCGAGCATTGACCCGTCGGCGCAACATTACCAGGACCCAGAGGCCCGTCTCAAGTTGAGAGTCTACCTGGCATCCCCGCAAAATTTCGACGAAGCTGTTGAGTTTGGGTTTCCCACATGGAAAAGAGAGAGGCTGAATCCCGTGAGAGAGTTCGCGCAACCGAAAATCCAAAATACAGATGATGGAACATTCTTCGAAGAAGACATGACATTCTCTGGTGTGGAGTCCAGGAAAGAACAAAACAGTCCTCGACCCTCTACGAGCACACGGTATTCTCAAAGCCAACAAACAATTTTGCCCTTGAACAATAACCGACGACAATGGCTGCTAAGTTCAGATACCAGTCATCGAAGAAGACCGGGTAATCGCGAGATGACATTAAAAATGACACTAACACGACCTGATCTGCGTACGGACTCAGCTACTCCGGAATCGACTGGACTATCACCAGACGATCTTGATCCTCCGATATGGGAATCTGGTATGAATGAACGAGGTCTAGTGAGGAGAATTTGGCGGACACTGCGGCGACGAAATTACTAGAAAGATAATTTAGATCCCATGCTTGCGCTTTTCTTCCTTCTGATCCTCCCTTCAATCACGTGCCAAGAAATTTGAACATGATTTATCCCCACTAACAAATGAAATGGTAACAACCAAACCAAACCAAAATTAAGAAGACGATGAATCTCTACTTGTTATGTACTTCGTACCAGTAGAACGAACCCGGTGGCCTCTTTTTTTGCACACTGAGACTCGGTTTGCGCTGCGAACGGGCGTAACTAATTATGTACTCCGCACATAGCATGACGATAAGCAGCTACGGTAGCACGTGACCGTTAGCTACCTATGAGGCCACGCAGCTGTCGACCTAGGGAAGTAGTTAGGCTTCTGCATAGTCACCTACAAGCTTTCTAACCACAGTTCTCCCACATCTTTCACACAAGCTTCGCCATCGATAAGTTCGCCTGACGACCTGGTCTTCTCCGGAATCACCTGCAACCTGTCTCGATCGTAATTGCTCCCCGTGGCCCGACCGTTAAGAGCTCCTTCCGCCCATCGCTTCAAATGTTGCATAACTCGCGACCATGATCTTACGATGGCTATGGCTGAGCTGCCTCGGACTTGCAATCCTAACGCAGCCTGCCGCTACGAAAAAGTCAAACAAACCCAAGATCACCGCGACCGAGCTTGACCATCAGCCTGCGTCCTTGTTCTATTTCGAAGACACCGAGACGGCCCTATTGAATACGCTAGATGGCAATTTGCTCCAGACTGTCGATGGTGGTGAGAAATGGGAAATAGTAAAAGGTGACAATGGCGAAATGGAACGCAGCGTTGTTCTCATTCGACAACACCCATTCGATAAGAACAAGGCCTACGCGATAAGTGCGAGTAAACGCCATTGGGTCACAACCGATCAGGCTAAAAGTTGGACCTCATTCGAAGCCGAAGGGATCGCCGCTGTGAACCATTATCCCCTTGTATTCCATGGTCAAGACACAAGCAAAGTCATATTCCAGACTGAAGAGTGCGCCGGACGATACTGCATAGTGAAGTCCTATTATACCACGGACGACTTCACCTCAGTTAAGCCTCTGCGGGAAAGTATCGGCGGGTGTGCCTGGGCGATAGGACATCCCCAGTTCGCCGAAAACTTGGATATAGCACAGGAGATCGAGAACCGATCGCTTTGTGTCGTGCCGGGGTTGAAAGTGCCCTTCTCACACGCCAACAGACTTATATACTCGGACGATTACTTCGGCAGCGATATCGAAGGCACTGAGGTTAAGCTGCAGGAAGGACGACCTGTCCTGGGTGTCATCAGCACCGCAGCGGTGAAAAAGTTCATTGTCGCGGCTGTCAAATCCAAGGGAACCGAGGAACTCGCCTTGTACACAACTATCGATAGTAAAGTTTGGCATCGTGCAGAGTTTAACGGTCATCGCATCGAAGAAGATGCGTACACGATGTTAGAAAGCACTAATTATAGCCTTCAGGTGGATGTTTTGACCAACCCCATGCAGGGCATGGGCGTACTTTTTACCTCCAATTCGGAAGGTACCTATTTTACCCGCAATATCGAGCATACAAACCGTGACTCGGGAGGTACGGTTGACTTTGAGAAAATCGCCAATATCCAAGGTATTGTGCTAGTGAACGTCGTGAAGAACCCGGAAGAGGTCGAATCTGCTTCCGACAAGAAACTTGCTAGTAAGATTAGTTTCGATGACGGAAGGACGTTTGGCCCTCTTAAAATTGAAGACAAAGACCTGCATCTCCATTCTGTGACCGCCTATGCGAACATTGGCCGTGTTTTTTCCAGCCCAGCCCCTGGCCTGGTTATGGGGATTGGCAATACTGGTTCTCACCTCGGCGAGTATACTAAAGGGGACCTTTACGTTTCGGATGATGCTGGTGTGACGTGGCGGTTTGCACTGGAAGGCCCACATAAGTACGAAATTGGAGATCAGGGTGCTGTTGTAATGGCCGTTGGTGAAGACAAATCAGCCAAGAAAATCCGGTTTTCGATCGACCATGGAAAGGAATGGGAGTCGGTCGAACTCGAACATGAAATCTACCCTGAAATGGTCACGACAACCCCAGATTCGACAAGCCTCAAATTCATTCTTGTCGGCACCTCAAACGAGAAGGAGCACAAGAAAAGGAAACATGTCATCTACTCGATTGATTTCAGCGGATTGCATGAAAGGAAATGCGAAAAAGATGATTTTGAAGACTGGACGGCTAGATTGGATGAGAACGGGGAGCCCGATTGTCTCATGGGTCAGAAGCAGTTTTTCAGGCGCCGAAAGGCCAATGCAGACTGCTTTGTGGAAGAAAGGTTCAAAGACCCCGAGCCTATATTCAAGCCATGCAAGTGCACCGCCAGTGACTTCGAATGTGAAATTAAGCCCAGCAAAGATGGCCAGAGTTGTTTCCTCCCCAAGTCATCAAAGGTCCCGGAAGGCAAATGTCAGGAGCCAGGCGATACGTTTCTGGGGCCATCCGGCTGGAGACTTATCCCTGGAAATGCTTGTGTTCGAGATGGCGGCGAGAACTTGGACAAGGATATTGAACGGCCTTGTAATGAAACGCACAGCGCTCCGACGGGCGGCATCCTGGCAACCAAGAAGGAATTTGACACAGGACAATTTGCATATTATTATATGGAACGCCAGTCAAGCAGCTCTGGAGACGATGAGACTGTGCTCGTACTTACCAGCGATCATGAACTTTACGTTTCGCATGACCATGGCAAGAACTGGGAACGAGCCCTAGAGGGAAAGAAGATCACGAGAGTCATTCTTCATCCTTACAACAGCGATGCGGCCTTCTTTCTCAGCGAGGGTGCAGATGGCTTTTGGACCGTAGATCGCGGGCACTCCTTCAAGCCTTTCAAAGCAGCGGCTCCACCGACTCAAGAGCGCTTCATCTCCCCACTTTCATTTCATCCTCGATACAAAGATTGGTTAATTTGGACAGGTGCAGTGGATTGCGGCTCTGGTGATTGCCATTCTGATGCTTGGTTCAGCGAAAATCGGGGTGGTGAATGGAAACTTCTTCTCCGTTATGTTCAGAAGTGCGAATTTGAAAACAGAGAAGGCCGCCCAGAAAGCGAAAGCCTTATTTTCTGTGAACAGTACGAAAGTGAGAACAAGAAGAACCGACTTCAGCTCTTATCCACAACCAACCAATTTTCTGACAAAAACATCCATATCGAGGATGTCATCAACTACGCCACCATGTCTGAATTTATCGTGGTAGCATCACGGAACTCGGAGAACGCAGAGTCTCTAGTGGCAAGCGTTAGTGTTGACGGGAAAACCTTTGCAGAAGCACAATTCCCTCCTAATGTCCAAGTGCCGGTTCAGACTGCCTATACTGTTCTTGAGAGCTCTACGCACGCGGTCTTTCTGCACGTCACGGCCAGCAACAAAGAAGGGGCAGAGTACGGGCCAATTATCAAGAGCAATAGCAACGGCACCTTCTATGTACTAAGCTTAAGTGCCGTGAACCGGAACCACGAAGGCTTTGCAGACTTCGAAAAGATGCAAGGCTTGGAAGGGGTGGCAGTCGTAAACGTGGTTAGCAACGTCGATGCGGTATCCAAGAATGCCGAAAAGAAGAAGCTCAAGACAATGATAACCCATAACGATGGAGCACAATGGATGCTGCTTCCTCCTCCATCCAAAGATGCAGACGGCAAGAACTTTGGCTGTGCTGTTTCAACTGGGAAAGGCACCAATGACTGTTCGCTCCACCTTCATGGCTATACTGAGCGAAGGGATGAACGTGACACATTCTCGTCCGGTTCTGCAATTGGCCTTATGATGGGGGTAGGTAATGTGGGTGATCATTTGACTGGCGGAGACGAAATCGATACTTTCATGACAAGTGATGGGGGAATTTCCTGGAGGTCCGTGAAGAAAGGGAGGTACATGTGGGAGTATGGTGACTCTGGCTCAGTGATTGTAATTGTCCCAGAGTCCAGACCAACCAAATCACTTTTCTACAGCGTCGATGAAGGTGGTAACTGGGAGGAATTTGTTTTCGCGGACGTGGACGTGCAGATTGACGATATCTCAACTGTGCCTTCAGACACGTCAAAGAATTTCCTTCTTTGGGGTAGAACCTTGCAAGACAAGTCACATAGCAAGCTGCTCACGATCAACATCGACTTCAGTGCCCTGCGCTCCAGAGCATGCAAATTGGACGAGAATCAGGATGAGAGCGAAGACTACTCTATATGGGAACCCAAGCACCCTTTCCAGGAGAAGAATTGCATATTCGGCCATGTTGAGCAGTATCATCGCAAGAAACACTCGGCTCAATGCTGGAATAACTGGCGCGAGCCTCACGTTCACCGGATCGGCATGAATTGTCCGTGCACTAGAGAATCTGATTACGAATGGTGAGTGTTGCTCGTTATTAATTGCCTCTCAGAGGAAAGCTGACAGGGCGCAGTGACTATAATTATGAACCCCAGACCGATGGCACATGTGCCCTTGTCCCTGGACTTCCAAAACCGGACGCGATGGCTGTCTGTAAGAATGACCCTGATATGATTGAATACTGGGAGCCTACTGGGTATCGGCGTATCCCCCAAACGACCTGTGAGGGTGGCAGGAATCTAGATCATGTCGTTTCGAAACCCTGTCCCAACAAGGAGGAAGAGTACGAGAAGAAGCATGGCATCAGCGGGGTTGGCTTATTCTTTGCGATAGTTACCCCCATCGCAGTCGCGGGTGCAGTTGGATATTACGTGTATACCAGGTGGGATGGCAAGTTCGGTCAGATTCGCCTCGGGGAAACTGGCGGCACTGCTCAAAGTCTAGTATCGCGAGACTCTTTCCTGGTCACCGTACCAATCGCGGTTATTGCAGGGGTGGTTGCAGTCGCAAGAGCTCTGCCGCTGCTTGCCGTGAGCTTGTGGCGGAGCGTAAGTGGACGCATAGGACTTGGCAGAGCCAGAGGCTATTCCAGGCCATATGCATCCCGTGGTTCGTTCGCAGCTCGTCGAGGCGACTACACCAGTGTTGTCGATGACGAAGATGAGCTCCTCGGTGTTGAAGATGCCGATGAGGATGATGAGTCCGTGCATTGATCACGTCGTACTCCCCACGGCTCCTTTCTTTTACGCATTCCCATTAAGTCTACGATTTGATGTTGAGGATTTTACGAGGATAATCACATTTTGTATACTGTTGCACGCCGCTTGCAATCACTGTCGGGTTAGTTACCAGCTAGTCTCTCCTTTGCTCTTCTTGCCCCCCTTTTTTCGTGTTTTGGGCAGCGGAGGCACAATTTGTTAGACAGGTAGAAAATAAGATAGCTTGATTACCACATTCTGTTGGGTTTGAATGTAACAACAGTGGATGATTAGGCCCAAAAAACTCTCTTGTAAATCTGGGAATTATTGGAGGTTAACGAGTGCACCTGGCTTGTTCGAATGTGAGTTCTTTATCAATCATTGCCGCAGATGCTGTACAAAACGAGCTTGTGCTGGGAAACTCAAGCATCTACCCCCCTTTACAACCTATCTGTTAGGTAGCATAGCCTGGGGCGGCTTTCCTCTAAAGTGGTTATCCCGCGAGAGAGATGCTTCCTCACAATGAGGTTAGCTATTGCGTTTCTTTACCGGGAAAGTCGCCGGGTCCAAAAGATCTGGGGAGGAGCTGCAAGAAAGCATCAACTCCAGTTAGCGCCCCAAGTACTGCCTGAAGAAAGAGGTCGAAATGATGAAAAAAGCCTCCTACCTCGTTCATTGTCGTGACATCATGGTTGCCCTCTCCATCGTACATGTAGATCGGGAAAGAAGGGCCAGTGAACTCGCTCATGCTGATCATGGGATCCCAAATAGATTAGCCACGCCAAGGGCCAAGCTCCCATAGAAAAAGAAGAAGCACTAGAGGAGAGGGGAAGAATATTCGGAAACAAGGCCGAAAATATTACATACAATTGTCTGCACATGCCGCACGGGGATGCTGCAGTCTTTGTATCCGTCGCAACGGCAATGGCTTTGAAAGCCCGATGACCGGCAACCTGTACACACGAGTTAGTAACCGGGATAAGGAGACAAAATTGTAGGCCGCTGGATTGAGAAAGTGTAACCAGCTGGAATCGGAATCGCGCTTGCTGCTTACAACGGCCGTTCCAAACGCTACTCGTTCAGCACATGTGCCCACGGGGTATGCGGCATTTTCGACATTAGCGCCCGAAATGTACTCGCCTGACTGGGTCAGGATACATGCTCCCACGCGAAACTGGGAATAAGGGCCTACGGGGAGGATTAGCGACTGTGCTGTTGCTTTATGCAGCCCATGGTAACTCACAATACGCGGTGGCTTTGGCCGCAATAGCTTTCGACGATAGAGTCTGCAGCTCCTCTGCAGAAAGGATCGGAGCACCAGAAGCCATTCTTACTACTGGATAACTGGTTGGCGTGAAGATAGAATACAAAATGGTAATTTGGAAAGCGTCGGGAGGGAGTTGGAAGGAGGGGTAGGTAGAGTCCCAAGAAAGATTCCTTATCTATTTATGTACAGCGATAATTCGCTAGCCCAAAACTTTTCCCCCGCATCGCAAAGGCGGCTCGCGCACTCCTACTATCTCAAGTTTTGACAGACAAGACCTCTACGCAAGCGCAAGAAATGATGGGAACATGAATTCTTTCTCAAACACGTCTCAAACCAAAGTAGGAAATTCAATCAAGAAATGAAACAAAAGCGAAATCTATATCTAACGCAAAAACAATAGGTATCTCATAACAAACGAAAAAAAAAAAAAAAGAAAAAAAAAAGAGGAACATGGAAGATAGAGACAGGGTAAAACAAATATGCGCAAAAGGAAAAGGTCATCGGAAGTAATTCCGCAAGCCTTCATATACGGTGAAGATGAATGCTGAGCTTGGTGCCGATCGTGCGCATGTTATCCCGCAGCCTCGATACAAGGCTCGGATTCCTTGCTGGTTCCAGAGAGACCTGGCAGCGCCCCAAAAGGTTTGTCGCTTCCCGTTGATCGTGGAACGGGTGATGTCTTCCGTTTGCATCCGAGACTTGATTGTATCGGCAGGATAGAACAGAAAGTTATAGCTGATCCCTGCCGCTGCGCCCGCGATCATTTGTTGATACAGTGGAAGACGCGCCTCGTCCGTTTCAGGCAGTTCACATTTTGAAGGTGGCACTGAGTATGCGCGGAACATGGCAGATACCCCCTCGTAGCCGCCAAACCAGGCGGCTCCCCCGCCCGTTTCGCGAATGAGGGTTCCCATCTGACCGCGCCAGAACCCCATGATACCGTCTTGGCGGAATATAGACGCAATAAGAGTGAGCGGTCTAGGCGCTTGACCGCCGGTGCCCTCCACAGGGACCTGCATCTTACATTTGATGAGTTCGACGGGCGTCAACGCAAGCGAGGTGATGGAGCCCGACGCAGCTCCACTAAACAGCAAGGCGGAGAAAGGCAGCGGGTCCGTCGAGCTGTAGCATGTTGCCCTGAGTATATCCTGTATCATGCGATAGCTCCAAAAGAGGCAGCTGTTTTCTATAGCGGCGCCCGCCATGGGGGCACTTATGCCCCGGTATAGTCCACGAAATCCATCGGCTTGAATCGATTGTCGGAAACAATCCAGCGGGCCGTTGTATCGCAGGGGGAGATGATCCGGTTGTGATTGTAGTCGTACTTTGACGGTGTCGAAGGGGTACTCTATGACCTTGCCTGCCATGCCAGCGGCCTGGAAATTGCTTGTTAGTTCGGGACCACCTGGGAGCTCCAAAAGCTCCGCAAAGCCAAAGTTCGTTGAGCTTACCGAGCCAAATACCACATCCTTCAGAGCTTCAAGGCCCTGGTTAGGGGGAAGGGTAGGGAGTTCCATCGACATGTCATTACTGATTGCTATCGCATGTTCAGTGGTCGCCATCGAGGCCGAGAGTGTCCGGACTCTTGGATTGGTCTAGGAGGAAGTAACAGGTATGTAGACAATCGTACCAAGATGAGGGAAGCGAAGCGAAGAGAAGAAAGGAGAGAAGAAAATTTAGGAGTCTATCTGTAGAACATCGTATCGATCCTGTCTGCTGGCGGAGGAAAGGAAGTCTTTTATGGTCGGTTTCCCCTTGTGGAGGGGCGGTGTGCCGATGAGGGGTTTGTCTGGTTGTGCCCGATCCACGCACGGTGAACTCAATAATCAAGAAATAATAATTTAAGTGCGCATCGCTTGTAAGATTCCCAGTGGTCGAGGCCCGGGATAAGGGGGAATAGTTAGCGGGTGGGTTTGCGACAATTTAGCAGAAGAAAGGGACCCGTCAGAATCAACGCTGGCAAATCCCTCATGCGCTGATGCCCGGAACGGGGGCGCCGGGTCACCACTTCTGCCGAGATCCGGTTATCTGATCGGTCTAAGATAACTTTTTCCGGAGAAAAAGAGGAAAAGAGTGAGTGACTGGAGGTGGGAAAAAAAAAAAAAGACAGAGACAGAGAGAAAGCTTTTTAATCTTCTCTTCCCCCAGTCTCATCCTTCAACCTCCCCCCCCCCTTTCGCATTTCTTACGCCGACATGTCGTCCTCCGAACCCGTGAAAGGCATGCGGAAAAATGGTGAGAAATTAAAAGAAAAATTTTCCCTTCCCCCCCACTTTATTTGACAACGTTCCCTGCTGTTTTGATTCATTACTCCGTACGATTGTCCTATTTTAGCTAATTTTTCACCTGTTTCGGACCCGCAGGAAAAAACTGGCATGACACCAAGAAGCCGTTTCGCCCTACTAGCGGCATGACCTCGTACGCGAAGAGGCTGGAGGCACGCAAGCATCAGGAGGCTGTCAAGGAACATGAAAAAGAATTGAGGGAAGAAAAAGAGGCGGAGAGAAAGGTAATGAGGCGGCTCTCATTATCAGCAAATTGTTCGATCTGGCCGGATTCGCTAACCATGCTCCGTAGGCACATATTCAACGGATCAGAGATCGTCGGGCTGCAAAGGAGGAGAAGGAGCGCTACGAAAAAATGGCACAGAAGATGCACCACAAGAGAGTCGAGCGACTGAAGCGGAGAGAAAAGCGCAACAAGCTTCTCAACTCTTAAATGCGCAAGACCTGTGCCCTTGTCACTTCCATGCGATCCAACTTCCCGTTGGCTCGTTGTCATGATTTTTTCAGATGACTCTCTCCCGTGGAGAGAACAACATACCCCTTTCGGCTTCTACATTCAAACCTTTATCTGTCCCCTTTGGTTCAACAAATGCGATCTTGGGGCGGGGACTCGATTATCGAGGCATGCAGTACAGTTTCTTCATAGGCGATCAAAGGAGTTGGTTGGCTATGGTCTCTCTTTCTCTACGTTTCTTTCCATATACGATGCATTATTTCTCCATCTTTCTCTCACGGTTCTGATGTACTCTATTGGACATTTATGTCGCCTGTAGGGAGCGTTGTGAGTGTCCATAGACATGTAGGGACGCCCATGCGATACATGTAGGTGTCTTGTGTGTGCGTGTAAGGGGATACATTAGACACGGAGTATGTAATTATATATAATTGTCAAGATCACCGTGTGGGTAGGCAGACTAAATTAGCTCAGGTGCCATGGCCAGCCTTGGCGTCATTCCTCACCCTCTCAACCTTGGGCCCCCTTCCTAGACAACATCGGGATTCCCCTTACCTCTTAACACTGGGAATCAAGAATCTACAATTAATACAACTCCCGACTGATTATGCGGTATGCCCTAAAATGGAGCATTCAACCCGGTCGTCGTTGCCTGCGGTCTTTTCCCCAGCCAAGCAATCAACGGCCCCTTTCCCTCCCAGCCACGGTTCTGCCACTGCTGGGAGCCAAAAACCCACCGTCGCCGGCGAACCGTTTGCAGTAAATAGCGGGGGTGATCATGCCCACAGACTGGAGCAACCGGCTTTGCCCCCCAATCATGACCGCGAAGGCTTGGAGGAGCACCGTACTCGTGCCGACCACCATGACGCGGCGGGGGACAAGTCCCCATTTCGTCATTTGGTCTTCGATCCCAGCAGTTTAGAGCGTACCAAACCGAGGACACGCCACAAGCACAAGCACAGCAAGTCGCGGGATGGCCGTCTGCCTCGAATTATGAACCCGATGAGTGCTTCATCTGCTGCAAGAGGCCTGTTACCCGCATGGCCAAGCGCTAGAGAGAAAGAGAGCGACATGGATGACGCCCTGCTTCGGCCTATCACGCGGGAGTCGACGCGATCAGGCTACGGACCTGAATACCCTGCAGGCTTCGGGGTTGGCGCTAGGAAAGGAAGCTTATTTGATGATATCGACCAGAATAGCAAACTTGGCCCGGTGAGAGGGCGGGAGATTCGTTCGATGGAGGACTTGGAGATGTTAAACGAGAGAAGGACCCTTGGTGAAAAGTAAGTCCCACCAATTCTTATGTGTGTACCTGAGCCATTCTGATCCGACTATTGATAGATTCTTACGCTCCGCCTTATCATTGATCGGAACCCTTGCGACAGACATCACTCGTCGACTAGACTATACGTACTACAATCTACTGGAGAAAATCGCGGCCCTCACCTCCACGATCGCTTCGTTTCAAGAATTATTCGAATCTACTTCAGCACTCTTCGATGACTTCGAGAAGGAGACCAAGAACTTGGGCCAGGAAATCCAGAAGCAGATATTGGAGTTTAAAGAGTTTCGTCCTCAGGTACAAAAAGTCGAGGCTTTGGAACAACGTATGAAGGCGGGAAGGACGAGGGCCGACGCTCTGAATGAAAGGCTTGAAGTGATGAGAAACAGGATTGATTGCTGGGAAAAGAGGGAGGTGGAATGCCAGAGACGAATCAACCGAGGTCTTCGATTTTTTTGGATTATGGTGGCAACCGCGTGCGTCGCCGTGCTTGTTGCTTTGGTTGCCCAAAACTGGAGCGTGGAGTCATCGGCGTCAGGAGGTCCAGGTAAGACGGCGATACCAGGCCTCAACTCGTCGCGTCCTATACACCATGGGAATGAGGGCGGTCCTTCGTGGTCCTTGTATTCACCCGGACTGAATGATCGATATTCAGATGTCCAAAATCGCCAATCTTCTCGGTCAGCCAATACGCCCGCTTCTACTGTCGCAGCCGTGGGTGCGCAGCCGACCGATCGAGATCCTCTGAAATTCCTGGAAGAGCTCTGATTGGCATCGTTCACGGCTGTACCGTGTGCTCCCTTGGGACCCATCAACTTCAAGTCGGAAATCACCGAGTTTCTATCAATTTTATCTGTAACATATAGCGTCATGATACCCCGCGTCAAAGAAACACTGGACTGTTGCTTGATTGCTTATGCACGGACAGTCATTCTTAATTTATTATGTTTTGATTAGCTTCCCCCCTTCTTCTTTTTGTCCTCGATAAGCTCAATATTCGCTTCTGGAATTTCTTTCCCGTACACCTCCAACAACCAGTCTTTGACGTCGTCGCTCACATCACCCTGCACCGTGATCTCCTCGGTTCCGGCGGCGGATTTTGTCACTGAAGAGCCGGTCGCAAACTTCTTGCCGAGTTCCTTGGCAATCTTCTTGTTCTCTAGACCGTATACCTCTAGCCCGGTGATCACACTGACATGCTTGCGTTTGTTGCGCTCAACTCGTTTAATAAGAACTTTAGAAGCCGCCTTGCGCTCGGCGTCCCGGGCTTCTGCTAAAGCAGCCTTTGCCTCCTTCTTGGCAGCATCTTTGGCTGCACGTTCACGGACGGATACCGAAAGGTTGGACAGATTCGAACTAAGGGCTTCTGTACATTTTGTTAGTTCCCATTATCTGCTCTTCAATCACCCCCGCCTCGGCCCTCAACATACCCTCAGAATATAGTTGCTGGTACATATCCGGGTGGTTATCTTTCAGCCATTCCTCGCATTTCTTTGCGGTGCCACCAAATTCACAATACTATGATTTGCCAGTCAGCCGAACATGCTCCCCCGCCTGCCTCCGCTTGTGGGATTCATTATGCGCCGAAGAAATTCGAGTGAGACGATGGTTTCGGGATGTAGGAACCATACCTCTGCAGGCAATGTGCAAACTGTTCTCGAACGATTTAGTAAGGCTTCGAGATTCGAGACGAGGGGTATCGTTCGTCGTGTCACGTAGGCTAACGAGACTCACCACCGCAGTAAACGACATGCTTTGCCTGGGATTCGGCAGGGTTTGGCTGTAGTACCTCCGCCATGGTGAGTTTCTCTTTTCGGCTTGGAATCTCTTCTAAGGGATGCGCAAATAACGGACGAAAAAGCTCTGGTGGGCGCAACAGAGGCAGGTTGGGTCACCCGATAACGATACGCTGCGGGGCCGGAAGTGCAGTATTGCCGAGTCGCGATAACGGGTGGCCATCACGTGACGCAGCGCCTGGCCGTCTATGACTTACGGGTTGAATAGAAGATTGACCGGTGACACAAGGAGAGAGAGCGGGCTGGATTTTGTGGCAATTTCTCCCACGGATCCAGCCCGTACCCCGACGTCTATCATCATGTAAGTTTTACGCTTGACACGCATTCTCTAGGTAGATTGTACTCACTATGCGGTGATTTATAGCCAATGATATCGGGAACTTATTTCGAGGGCATGAGTCAGAGGCGCAAGTGAGCGGATTGGTCAATCCTAGGTTCGAGGACTCTATTATTGGGATAAAGAGATGCCGACGCGCCGGCCAAGCCCCTACTGATTGAATACGATCAGGTAACAACCTCGACGCCAACCTGTTCTAGGCCTTCGCCATTGGCCTTGTGTCAAAGGAATGGGTGAACGTTTCTTTGCATTAGACTATCTGCCAGGCATTTCACGATTGCTTGCTAGGCAAGGACACAAAGCCAGGATTCGATGAGGCGAGCTTCCGAGTTGCGTTCCTTGATTCCTTTCGCTCTATTCAAACTACTAATCACATCATCATCATCATCATCATCATCATCATAGTGTAGTACCACTGACAATTGATGGTAGCCAATGAAGGAGCCCACGCCGGTATCAGTGGCTGCGGGTCGGTGCAGGAGCACGGGCATCGGTAACAAACTATTCCGCCGTTGTCGTGCGCTTGGGATTTTTAATCCCTGAGGCGATGGTCGTCCCGAGCACGGGCTCTGCATATGCCATGCCCTTTGACATACGCATGCTGTGCGCGTACTGTATCCATCGAGAGCACTGCGGAGCCCTTGGACGTTGCCGCACCACTCTCGCGGCTCAGACGGATCGGACAAGGTGAGATGAGACAAATGGGCATATCTAGTGTCAGTGTCAATCTCGCCATGGGGGCGAAGTCAAAAGGACCTTTGCGCCCCCGGAACATTCCGGGAGAGTCGAACAGGGGTTGCGATCGCATTACGAAATAATCCCTTGCGAAGACGTTGTGTAATGCCAGTCTTGAAAATGGACCTTTTCTATTCTAACAGTTTGATGATAGGTAAGTGGCAGCAACAAAGCCCCTCTCCCCCCTCAAAATATATCACAATGCAGAACTTTGACGGGATCTGCATGCCATCCTGGAGAGGGTGAGCGGACCTCTCTAACCCAACAGCAAAGATTGAAGGGTCGGTTCCGCTCCTGCATCTCCTTGCTGAGCTGTCAACGAAGCTCCCCTCCCCCATGGGCAAGGACCTACAAACGGCATGGTTGAGTTGTTTACAAGCTGTGAACGTAACCATTGCATGGATTTTACCACCGCCGGCGTCTTGTCCATTGACCTGAATTGCCACTTGCCACGTCTTTTTGCTATCTTGTCCGAGGCCCCGTCGAGACCCCGGCGCCTTTGCAGTAGGCCGACAATATGGCCTGTATGCGAAGATTGAGTGGCTGCAGGCCTGAAACAGGAAGCCACCTCCCCTCGTTTGTTATTTCTGATTTCGAAATTCTAGAGATTTCTTTTGATTATACCAAAGCTTCCCCGTAGGCCTTCTAGCCCCTCGGAAGTATGATGATCGAACTTCTAGACGCTCAGGCCCTTGGTGGGTGCTGCGGGACGGCGGCGGGGAGGTTCTACTCATCAGTATCACAAAAAAGTAGTTTACTACGTACCTTTTTCATTTATGTATTTCTTAAAGATGCATACCTTTCCGGCAGACGGTATGATTAGCTGCCAATTATGATGAAATCCAGGAAGGTAAGTGAGTGAGTGAGTGAGTGAGCGAGCGAGCGAGCGAGGGTGTCCGTTAAGGACCTTGGAGGGAGGAGATCCAAGTCGGGCCTGGCCATCCGTGCAGATGACACAGACTTTTAGTACAGTAAGTCGAGTACTCAAGATAAGAGCCCGGTCGTTCCAACTGTTACTCCATCCGATCCCCGAGAATCTAGACTTTCCAAGTGGGGACTTTCCATACAAAGAAAGGTCGAAATCGTCGACGCCATCACCACGGTCGCGGAGAGGGGGAAAGAGGGGATGATCCGAATGACAATCTCCAGGATCATAAGAGAATCTAGAGCGGGGCGAGTGCGCAGTGTCCACGGACGAGGCAGCCACCTCCCTCTGTCGCCGTTCCGGGAAGGAGTCGAGGAGACTTGACGGTACCTTAACTTCTTATCAAATAATGAAACGGTAGAGTTCCACCATCTGCACCCCCAGTCCAATCATCGCCAACAAATCCCTCATGGTGGCGACCGACCATTCATTCCATCTGCCCTCCTTGCTCCATCAGATCATATCGTCTCTTTATCTCCTACCTCCAGATGTCCATCCTCTCCCCCGGCTTCCTGCCTCCCTATCATAACTCGCCAACGCCGTGACGGGGAATGCCATCAAGGTGATTTATCTTCCCCGTCAATGCATTGACATCCATTCCCCCGATTCATCATCGCGACGCATCCGCGACTTGCACGGTGGATCCCCTCTATCTTACGCCTGCGTCGGCGTGAGAAGGCCAAGGCAAAAAGGGAAACTAGAAAGAAAAATAACTCCTTAGTCTCACGCTCGGACTACGGAGAGGATTTCCCTACTACCGAGAGGAGCTTTCCGGAGAACTCTATCTCGATTTATTTACCGTTAGTCTCTTCGCATCTTATCTGCTATATACCTAGCCCTTTCTTCCCCGCCTACTTCTCTGGTCTCTACCCACGGGGAACAGCGTCATGTTCAGTCTTTGTCTCCATCTTCTACCCTCCCTTTCGGCCTGATATTGCCCTCTCTTCTAACCCCACCCAGACTGAGGCCGCTGAAACCCCTTTCGGACCAAGGATTTCTCCCTCCGATGATACTAGAGCCCTCGTTATCATGGCTGCCATGCTTTCCACCTCGCCAGAGGAGCATGCGCGCTTTTCGCCCGATCCTCTGCGGTGCCCCATCGCCCAAAGATACTTCCTAGATGGTCCTAATGTTCCTTCCGTCAAATCTCCCATGCAAGCATTTCCCCCCAGGGACTGTCCAAGTCCCATCCTCTCGTCAGCCCCGTCGTCCATTCTGTCCTCGCCTGATTTCACCCAATCAACCGCTCGCCCCTTCGCTTCCTCGCCTACAACGCTCAGTAGTCTATCCCTCAATGTCAACGATGAACAAGATGATGATGTCGTGCTTCCTTCGTACGACGCAATTGATTGTGCTTCCAAAGACGAATGCTCCTCGGTGAGCTCGACACGCTCCTTGGTGGACATACACCGTTGGAGGCTACAGGCCCCGGCGGCAGACGACCATTCGATCGAGGAAGAGCCTTCGAGGCACGTGGATTACCTGTCCCACGAATGGAAGGAGGAGGACATCTGGGCCTCCTGGCGTTATGTGACCGGCCGCAGAAGCGTATATGACAACGGCGTGAGGTTGGAGAATGCTTCTTGGAGAACCTGGGCGAAGATGAGACTGGAGCTGGGGACTGTGTCACCTGAAACCCTCAATTGGTTAGTCCCCTTACCTTGATTGCCCCGGGCGAGTTTCTGCGCCCTATACTCGATCAGCTGTCGTTCTAAACCCCTCGTTGCAGGCTGAAGGACTGCGATGTGACCTGGCTCTATGGTCCGTTGAAGACATTCTCGGGCGGTAAGAAGCCAACCACTTCGCCACCGCCAAGCTGCTTTGAGACGCCCACGCTCTATGTGGACAAAAAGCCCATCTTGAAAAAGAGGACAGCCTCTGAAACCATCCTACAACGGTCTTTGTCACAGCACACGCTTTTACAGCATGCCGGTGCGATCCTGAAGGCACAGGAGGCGGCCCTAAGCCGCAACCGCCCTCCTGTCTACCATTACGCCACCGATGACTTATCCGTGGGCTCACCTGCGGACACCCTGACGAACGCGTCTTCTGGCATCGGGTCACCCAGCGAGAGGCGCCATATTCACTTCAACGACGAAGTCGTGCAGTGCATCGCGGTCGAGGCCAAAGGAGACGAAGATGACGGCGAATGGCCGACTCCCGGTGGAGATGACTCGGTTGCGGACGAAGGGGTGGTTATGATGAAACAAATATTTCCGCAAGCCTCAGACGTCGAGAAGACCCCTCCGCGGACTAGCTCAACTGGAGACAACAAAACCATTGCCCCTCTTCCTTCTACCACGCTCAAATACCGTGGCGATACTCCCGAGCCCCCGGCGGGCTCCATAATCGATCGGTGGACTGATTACCTTTCGACGTCGTCATCACAGTCCAGCTCCACCAGAGCCCTTCAATACTCGGACCCGACGGCGGACTTCTTCCTCGACGACGACGACGACTATGGTGGCAACGGCAGTGACTTGTATCCTACCTGGGAGTCGAGCCAGTATCCGCTTGATTCGGAAAACCAAAGTCGTCCTTGGTTTGTGAACGCTGAAGACGAAGAAGAGCTGAGCAGACATGGCCGGCCATCCTTGTCAACTGACGACAGCGAGCAGACCAATACGGGCCTCATCGACAGGATTGTAGATACTGTCAACACGGCCCGTGATATTGCTCATGTCATATGGAATGTTGGATGGCGCCGATGATTCTGACTCGACCCGATTCCTCAATCAACACTTTTCCTCTTTTCCTTCTTCTCTTTTTCACCCCCTCCCCCTCCCTCTTCTTCCATCCTCTTCTTTAATTTTGAAAAGGGGCTAATGCATACACATGGATCTTGAATGAGTAAATCTATACACGCTTTTGGCGGCGGGCTTTTTTCTTGCTATACAGCGCTTTGACATTTTTTTGTGTTCTTCTCGCAGCATATACGAGTCCATGACTCTCATCTGGTTCTAAAAGGGTCGGAGTTACACGTTCTATGGGAGTTGGGTCTGTTTTCTTTGGCGTGTTTGTTCCTCGAATCATGATTCTAGTAACCACAACGGACTCTACTAGGGACTGACGATAATAATGCCGATGATATTATTGTTTAATACCTCCAGTCACTGCTTGAGTAGAACCTGCACAGCAGCCCTTTCCCATGCGAAGTGTGTCAAAACGGCAGGAAGAAGATGGGGACGCGACTGAAACGGACAACGGCCTTCTGATCCGGAACCTCGAGACGCGGAGATTTGTTCCTAGACTATGGTCCATCTTTACGGAGCCCGAATCGTACATCATCTGGCAAAGTCTGAACGTCCTATTCATCGCAGCTGCGGCAAGTCGACCATCTTACCGAATGATGTGGCCGAAACCCCTAATGTCATCTCACATGTCCCAGGAGGGTATCCAGACCATGTGGCTCTTGAGCAAGCTACACCGGTACGCGGCACTTCCAGATAGTATTACTGTTATGTTCCGCGAAGACAGCTTGTTACCTTGTCCCACTCGGACATATTAACTATCTGTGGCTGAACCTGTCTAACTGTGCCGGAAAGAAGGAAAGTAGTACTGTACAACAAGGTATCGAGCCTGCGTACGTGACACAGAGACGGCTTTTATCCCACGAGTCCAATCTACAACCGTGCATGCACCGACTAGGCAGGCAGGCGGATTGGGACCGTTTACCGATCGACCAAACGCCGACGACTCGGATGGCGACAACGCGATCACGGCTGATGAAGATTGTGTACTGCAGTGTGCCCGGAGACGTCACCTGTCTGTATCACCCGCCGGCACGGTCATCTGGGGCACGAAACACCCGGACATACTTATTATCTAGGCGGGATGGGGCTCGCGCGTCCAAGCTTTCTTGGAACAGTACCTCGACCCTTGTTCCTAAACAAAGTATATTGTTGAGTGAACTTGCCGAATATGTCCCCATCACTAAAGCAAAAAAAAAAAAAAACAGGTTCTTGAGCACATCGGCTTGATAAGAAACCGGAGTTGCGGATTGGCTTATATGAATGTGACAATGTCGTAGGAATGGACCATTGGATTAGAGGGCCACTCTTTTCAGGTAGGTGCCTCTTTTTATTTTTCTTTTCTGTTTTAAGGACCGGTGAAACAGCACAGGTTGGAATAAGTATATCTATAATCAATGAGGCCGAGCGTCTCCATGATCTTATAGTACTAATAATTTTGAAAAGTTCGCTGTATATTCCTCAACTAAGCTCTAAGTGTCCACAAATGAGCTTCAAAATGGAAAGAAAAAGCATGTCAACCAACTGACAAGTGTACATGACTTGGAATCAACGTTTTGTGAGGCTAGGATGCAAGCTGTGGGCATGCATGACAGTAACCCCGGGGTATCATAAATATGAGTGGGAGGCTCCCACGTGAGCAATCCTCACTATGCTATAGCATATCAAGACATGCTGGGAGAACGGGATATATACTAGTAGAAGTCTACGATGACGCGTTTTTGTCCAATGCTTTCGAGACTTCACCCCTCCATCGTATCTTCCGAGGAATCTTGAAACGTTTCCGGAAAGAACCCCGGAGGCGGCCAGATGTCTGCAATCGACGGGGGGTGAACCAAGGGCTGGGACCCGGCGAGTCGATCTGGGTCATGACAGAATGCGTGGAAAGTACTGTCATCTATAAATCCAAAGTCCTTCAAGCCTGCCTCGCGACTGGTGGCCCACTCAGTGGTGTCAAGATACGCCAGGTCTTTGAAAATAGAATCAATGTCTCTACTAGAAACGGAGGGCTCCGACATGTCGGAATTGTCGTGGCCAATGCTGAGATCGTTCCCGGAGGATCGAGGGGCGTCGTTGCTCATTTGTTTCGCGGGCTTCATGGAATTCGAAACGGATGAGTCGGGAGTGGGCGGATGGGGTGGGACAGGCGGTAATAGTGCGTCTAGATCGGCCGCTGTGTCGGGCTTGTCTATGAGCGTCGGTGTGGTATTAGCCGGACGAGGTGGTTGAGTTTGCGGTTGATCGTGGAAAGTCGCGTCTAGCATGGATAAATCGGCATTTTCCATGACCGTGTCTTTTGGCGTTAGATATTGTGCATCCACGGGGATGGTGATCCCCAATATGGATGACGTGTAATCGGGCTCCGCTGTTGCCAGCAGAGTCCCTGGAGTCACGGACGCCTCCCCGTTCGGGTTTTGATGGTGCGTGGCAGTCACGTTCATGGGGTCGTCGAAGGTATTGTGGCCAGAAAGACTGCCACCCCCAAAGGGCGTGCTTTCCAAATCTGGGACGTGAAAGGAAGGTGACGCAGATTCTGGTAGACTTTTGGAGCGATACCAAAGTTCGATAGTCGAAGCCAATGTGCCGTAAACGGGCCAAGATGGCCTGAGTTCCTTTGTTCGTTGGAAGAGAGCTTCGGCCCATCGTCCGAAGGGGAACATGTCGGACTCAATCCTGTTGCGCAGGGTAAACGCCTGCTCTGCCATTGTCCTTATGGTAAACTCGAACACTGGCGGAAGACCACACGCCTGGAAGTTTTCCATATGTTGAGACAACATTGGCAGAGCTCTATAGAGGATTTTCTTTGCGCCCTCGACGGCGGGACGTTGGGAACGGGGCAGCCCGAGCTCCTGGGGTGCGATCCGTAGGTAAAGCCAGAGTAGAGTAGCCACATAAGTTAGCCCTAAGTAGGTTTGGTGTGGAAGTAATGCAGAGTGCCGCTCAGGATAGATACTCTCGGGACCGATTAGTCGACAGCCTAGCGGTAAGCGATCATCCCATTGCTTAAGTTCCATGACCAGCTGCTGTGCAAACATGTGTGCGTTGGCTCCGGCCGCAGCATCACGGGCAATCTTATTCAACACGCTAGCCAATTCCACTAGCCGATTGAAGCAGCTCAGGGCGAGTAGGGGGCCTCGTCGGGGAGAATTCGATCCCTGTTTCCCGCCGATAGGGGGTAAGACGTCTGCCCAGGAATTCCACTCCTCCAAGCCATCCTCTTCTAAGAGCCCTACCGAGGATATGTCGCGGGGATGCATACAGGGCCTTCGAGATATACGGAAAGAAAGCAGCGAATCAAGGACAAAGCATCCAAGAAACACCACTTTTCCTTGCCTCAGATCGTCAGATCGTCGGACATCGGCGAAAGCGCCCAAGCCCATTGAAATAGCCATCCGCACTGCCTGGCCGCTTAGCAACCAGGCCGCGGTCCACTCTTCGAGACCGATGTTGACCATAGTTAGTAGCAGCAGCGCTTGCACGTGGCCTATTTCATATTGGTCTGTCTCGGATGGTATCAAGGCGCGAGAGACCGCATAATATTCCTTCGTCCGATTCAGTCTTTCCAGCGATCCATCCTGCAAGTTCGTTTGAGACTGAGAGAGGGTGTAGCTAAGTACAGCCCAGAGCGCGGCATGGTTACCGGATCCGGGAGTAGTGTTGGTAAGCGATAGAGGGCCGTTAACGTAAAGATATGACGCTCGGAGAATGTTATGTTTAGCGACGATAGGAAACCATGAATGTGTGACGGCAAAGTAAACGTCTAAAAGCTGCGAGGTCTGAGCCGGTAACTCGAGCGCATTTTTAGCGCCCGGAGCCAGCGAGGTAGACTGACTACTCGACGGGTAAGAGAGGCGAGCTTTCTTAGCCGGAGGGGATGAGGCGGAGGGTTCTACTACGCGCGGAGCGCCCGTTGATAAAGAGGATGAGCTGCGCTCTATGCGAAACCCCCATGCGGTCTCCCCATTGGTCGAGGCGTCGTTGATTTCCTCACGAGAGCGCTTTTCAGAACCACGCGACGGCGAAGCATCGGGATTTGACAGCATTTTTTCCAGGGCGCCATAGAGCCGGCTGGTTTTCCAGGATTCGTGCATCGTTTCAGATGCCCCATCATTGGCCCATAGGCTCCTGATTTTATCTCGGCGGCCAGCCGACTCGGCCGTGGTGCCCAAAAGAGCCAGCATAGTGTCTTCAAACCCATCGATATTGCAGATCGACAACGCCCAGAGCTTCTCTAGCCCTCGCACGTATCCTTCCGGTAATCCACGTTTCTTCGCATGCGGGTCGTACGAACAAGTCTGGCCTGAGGCCTGGCAGGCGGAGCAAGAGGGACGTATGCCATCACATTTGTCCTGAAACCATTGTGAGTGTTCACGTATTGCTCGGCAGATTAGGAGAAATGGAGCCAAAATACCTTCTTGCTTCGACACCTGTCACAAGCTCTGGAGACCCTCTTGCGTCGAGGGGCCTTCGGATCAGAACCCTCGTCCATTGAGGGTCAATTACAACGGAACTGGCATGTCATGTATGGGGTAAGGGAAGAGCCCGAGGGCGAAGCGCAAGGCCGTTAGTCGTTAGGCAGAGGGTGTGTGAAGAAGAAAAGAAAGCATGCAATCGAGCAGGTGAGAGAGACAGGAATTCAAAACGCTCGAGAACGGCGCGACCGACGATAGCTGCCGTCACAGAATCATCCAGGGATCAAGAACATTTCTTTTCATGAGGGAGGGAGCCAGATCGAGAACCAAACTGGCTAGACCCATTCCGAGGCAATGACGGACGGCTTCGAGGGAGGCCGTCGGGGCGAAAGTCGGGAAGTGGATGACGGGCGTGTCCCGTGGTCGTCGGATGTGAGTGGCATTAGTCACCCACGGAGTGCTCCGAACTTCCCGTCCCCCACACAACACCCCACGATTTCCTTTCCGTGCGGGATTCATCATTCTATCTTCTTTCCACGACAGCCGATAATCGGGGGATTGGCCTGGGAGTGACCGAGTCAAGGACTGAAGCGAAGAGATCTTTCCGATGGTCTTCTATTAGTTAATATTCCCATTGAAAAAAAATTAATAGTGAATCATCGGGACCAGCTAGCCGGCTAAGGTCTTTGCCGCAACTCCACGGGCAGCAGGCGGTGGAGCGGGGCAGAAGCTGCAAGCGGACCAGCGCATCGACGCGGCAAAGCAACAGACCCGTTGCGACAAGCCGATGGAAGTTGGTCATGGTCTCGCCGGCCATGGATCTGCGGAACCTCTTGGGACTCTCCCTTCCTGTTAGTCTCCTGCCATTGCAGTACGGTGTATGTTCGCTGCGGAGTGTCTCGTCTCCATGCACTGTGAGCGACGCGCGCTACCCGACTACCTATCACTCTAGAGCGGCTTCAAGGCACTAGAAGACCTCGATTTAACCCCCCTTTTTCAATCGAGCTATGGGTCTCGCTATCATGGTCTTGTTGCCCGTAGCTTGACTCTGATCAGTCCATTCGACCCCGTCGCGACCTCCGGATCACGGGCTGTACACCTTTCGGGAACTCCTTCGTCTGCACCATGCAACAACCCGCCCCCCGCCGAAAGATCGACCCGGATGCATCTCTGGTACTTGTTGGCATTCGGGGCTGTGGCAAGCGCTCAATGGGGTTTGTCGCTGCCACGGCCTTGAAACGACGCTTCATCACTGAAGACCATTATTTTAAGCAGGTTACCGGGCTCACGCGACATGAGTACCTCAAGCGGCATGGAAGCCAGGAGTTCCAACATCGGGATATCGAAGTCCTGAAGATGATGCTGGATAATCACCGTTCGCATTGCGTTATTGAATGCGGGTTGGCGAGCCTCACACGTCCCGTTCAGGAGTACCTCCGCCAGTTCTCCGCCACCAACCCGGTAGTTTATCTTGTCCGCGACATGGACCGCATACAACGCCTGCTCGGTCTGGAGGACCAGTCGGCGAAGTTGCTGTGCGAGTCAGACCCTCTACATAGAACCTGCTCCAATTTCGAGTTCTACAATATTGAAGATCGGTCTAGCGTACCTTCCCAGGTCGAAGAAGAAACTCCGGATCGGCGATCCGTCGATTACTCGTTCAAGCTCAAGGAGGCCAAGGAGGATTTCACCCGGTTTGTCCGATTCATCACGGGGACAGATTTGGGCCACTCTGGATATGATTCGCCTTTTGTGCTTCTGGAAACACCCCCGGAACGTCGGTCTTTCACACACGCTATCTTCGTCCGATCCTCCGAGCTTATAGATGGTGCTGTTGATTTGTGTGGGCTCGAGTCAGGAGGAGATGCAATCGAACTCTGCGTTGATCGATGGAATTCGGGGATGGCGAGCACCGTCAGCAAACAAGTCTCGTTGCTTCGGAGGAGTGCTCGAGTTCCTATCATTCTCTCCATCGACATTGCGTCATCGGGTGTCGGTGCAAGTGATTCGTCAGTGGCACAGCAGCGCAACACGTATTTTGAGGTTGTGGAGCACGGGTTACGACTCGGCGTGGAATACTTGGCCGTGGAGCTGGATTCCGACCGTGCTTTACTCGCAGACGCAATCAGCAGCAGAGGGACGACTAAAATTATAGGACAAACCATCTTCAAGCCTTCAGCTCATGTGACGTGGGAACATGAGGATGACTTTGCTCATTATCTTGAGGCCGAAAATCTAGGTTGTCAGCTTGTGCGATTTCTGCGTATGGCCACAGAGCGCGAAGACAACGCAGCCGTTGCGAAGTTCACAACTAAGGTTCAGTCCTTGACTGGCGACCATCCTCCTATCATTGCATATAATATCGGCAGTCTAGGACGAACTTCCCAGGTGTTCAATTCAATTCTCACCTCGGTTACCCATCCAGCAATCAAGCGGTCTGTAGACTATGGGACAGACCCGTTGATCACGTCACGAGATGCGGTTCAGGCCTTGTTCCAAAGCTATGTGCTGGATCCTCTCCAGTTTTATATTCTCGGGGCCAGCGTATCCTACAGTCTTTCTCCTGTCATGTACAACGCGGCTTTCCGTCATTGTGGGATGAACCATGTGTACAGTATCCCCGAGTCGGCCACTCTTGCCGCACTGGACCGCCTGGGTCGAGATCCCCATTTTGGAGGAGCTAGTGTCGTCCAGCCGTGGAGGGTGCAGGTTTCCCAAAAGCTGGCCGCGAAAAGTCGACATGCCGAGGCGATCGGAGCGATCAATACGATCATGCCGTTGCGGGCGCGAGCCGATGGAACGATGTTTCCACTTCAGGAGCAAGCGAGTCGTCGCAACCAGGCTGGACCAGTCTTGGGTTGGTACGGAGAGAATACGGATTGGGTCGGCATCATGACATGCATCAATCGGAATCTGTCCCCACGCAATGCCATCAGTCCGCTTAAGACGACGGGCCTGGTGATAGGGGCGGGCGGTATGGGTCGCGCCGCCACCTACGCCATGCTCCGACTCGGATGTCGTAAAATCTTCATCTACAATCGAACTTTGTCGCGCGCAGAAAGCGTGGCCCGTCACTTCAATTCGTGGGCTGCATCACAAGTAGGCTCGACGGAGGTGGTACACGTGTTGAAGTCAGTCCAGGACGACTGGCCTTCAGGTGAATGTCCTCCATGTTTGATTGCCTCCTGCGTGCCTGCGGATCCGGATACAGATGAGCCTCCGGCCGAGTTTGAGATGCCGATGCAGTGGTTGGGAAGCCCGACCGGAGGTGTTGTGTTGGAGGTGAGTGATCCTCGAAGAGGATGGCAATGTACGATATCTAACCTTGGATTATAGTTTGCATACAAACCTCTCGATACACCATTGCTGCGTCAGATGCGTCGCATTCGGAGCGAGACCGGTCGCCCGTGGGTTCTGGTTGATGGACTCGACAATGTCTCGGAGCAAGCAATCGCGCAGTTTGAACTGTTAACCGGACGGAAAGCACCACGCCGTCTTATGACGTCCGAGGCTCTTCGCAATTACGTTGGTGAAAATGGGCGCTTTGATGAGAAGACGATACAAGCACGACTCGATGGCGTTCGTTAATAAGTGAGGGCAGTGTGGTATAATGAATAGATGCAGATATGGATCCTGTAGGATCTAGTACACACATGTATATACAAATAGAAATGAATCAGAGGTCAAACACCGTCCCATTGCAATAGGGGGTAGATGATACTTGAAGTGGCTGTGAACAGCCCCCGATCACGTGGCGGGATCTCACCTCGCAGGAGATCCGCAGGGTTGTCGACGAATCCCCCCTCCGAACGCGTGTTTGCATGTGGCTCCTACATATCTCCCATCCAGAAATGGATGCCGCTTCAGCATGAATCGACAATTCATGATGGGAACCAAGAACCCTCCCCCTTTCCCTCGTCGCCGAGGGTCCAACCAATCCGAAGATGATTTCTTCGACATCCCCGACGAACCATGCTTCGCCATCATCAAGCGGCAATTGAGACACTTCCGCACTTGGGTCTTTTTTGCGCTACTCTTGCTTTTCATCCTATACCTTCGACGTGAAAGACCGCCGCCGCCACCGCTGCCGCATGTCGATTTCGACCGGGTTGACTGGACACGCTACGCCTACAGCCAGTATGCGACTTCCAGCGCCTATCTCTGCAACGCCCTGATGGTCTTCGAGGCTTTGCACCGATATGGCAGCCGGGCCCAAAGGGTCTTATTCTACCCCGAAGACTGGGACGTGCTTGTCGAAAGCGATCGTGATCGGGACAGTCAACTACTGAACCTGGCTCGGGACACCTACAATGTACAATTGGTACCGATCGATGTGCAAATGATCAAGGCCGGGGCAGGTATGTGCATCGGGTGACCCGCTGAACAAGAGTTCCCTGTTCTGGCGCGTATTTAGGGGGAAATTGGGGCGGTTTGTTGACTTTCTATCTTGTATTTGACAATAGGACCCGACGAGCCATGGGATAAAAGCATCTCCAAACTGCTTGCCTTTGGCGAGACGGAATTCGACCGCGTGATCCACCTCGACTCCGACGTGAACCTTCTCCAGTCCATGGACGAGTTATTTTTCCTCCCTCCGACCAAGGTGGCGATGCCGCGCGCCTATTGGACACTCCCGGGCACAAAGCAGCTATCATCCCTGCTGATCGTGATCGAGCCCTCGTACCGGGAATTCTCAGCGCTGATGGACGCCGCCCAGCCCGCCATTCACGGACAGGTATTGACGAACTTCTCCGGGCCGGACCGATACGATATGGAACTCCTGAATGAGCGATACGGCGATTCGGCCCTAGTACTCCCGCACCGGCAGTACGGCTTGATCACCGGCGAGTTCCGCGCGGAGGACCACAAGAGCTTTTTGGGGAATGACTACGAGGTCTGGGATCCGGACAAGGTGCTCGCCGAAGCCAAACTCGTGCACTTTTCCGACTGGCCACTGCCGAAGCCCTGGGTGATGTGGCCGCAGAAAGTGCTCGCGGAAACGCTGCCCAAGTGCCTGCACAACCCCGGCACGCCTAAGGAAAGTGGGTGTCGCAATCGAGAAGTGTGGAGGAAGTTTTACGATGATTTCCGTCGGAGAAGAAGGGTATGTGACTGGGTATGACCTTATGTTTGCGTATTTTGCACTAACAGTCTACCAGGATATCTGCAGGCTCCTCAGCTATCCGGCTCCTGATGTAGAAGAAACTACCTCCGATTCGGATTCCCAGCCCGATCAGGAGGTTCCTGTCCCGCAATGATTTAGACTTCGTTTGCTTTATGGCGTTTAAGGTGGTGTTTTGGGGAAAGTTGTTCATAGTAAATGCATTTAGATTGTATCATAAGGCATTGTGGGTTTATGCACGCCCCTACATATTAAACCTTTGGGGGTTTGTTTTGGACGTTTGGAAACTATTAAATGGATTTATAGATATGAAGACTGCGAAGATGAACCCCTGAGACAAACGAACGATAGCCTCAACTCGGTATAACCGGGAAGTGCTTTGCAATAATCATAATGCGAATGAGCGCAATAGAGTCCGATTAAGACCATAGAAGCTAAGCACTTAGCAGGGTTACACATGAGCATGACGGCTTCAAGTCCTACCAGGCCGAGGAATGTAGATCATCAGTCCACTCTAAGAAAGCCCTGGGAAGCACCAAGAAAGATGCCGAGGATAAGCATCGGTTCCCACTGGTATATTTTGTCATTGTACGGTAAACGGCGAGTTACTACCTAGGCCTAAAAGATTTCAGCCACTGGGGACCACGTCGTCGGTCCGCAAAGATCTCAGACGAGATTTCAAGACAAAGTAAATTGAGGAGATTCCAATGCGTCGAAGATCATCCTTTTTGTGGGTTCAAAGGCAGGTTGAAATCGAATTTGCCACCAGGGTCCATAGCTGAAGTAAACAAAAGATTTTGCCCGTTGCGCCGTACCAACGCCCACAGGAGGACAATGCATACTTGGGACTTGGGTATGCAGGCCAACCAAGTAAACATACAATCGAGGGGCAGATATAAGAAGGTAGTACGCTCATGGAACGAGCTAGCCGGAAGTAATTGCCTTCGTCTTGTTTATAATCATTTGACAGCCTGTTCTCCGACTTTTTTGTCCCAGCAGGCATCATGAGGCCGGACCGAGGATATGGTCTCATCACAGCAGCACTGCTCTCAATCTATGCCTCGGCAATTAGTGCCACCTCAGTGACGGACGAGTTCACGTTCAGCTGCGTCCCCTTGACGATGCAGTTATCAGATCCCATAGTATCGCCCGGAGAGCCGTCGGCCCATACACACATCGTCGCGGGGGGAACCGCATTCCAAAGAAACATGACGATCGATACTGCAAAGAATGCCAACGAAACCACTTGCGGAGTGGAGATTGATAAGAGCAATTACTGGATCCCACAACTTTACCATCGCATGAGGAACGGATCGTTTGAGTTGATTGAATTCGAGGGAAATGTATGCTTGTTGAATCGGTTTTGTCTGGCGGCAGACGTTCATATCCCTTCGAGAGGGCTAACAACGCGTCAGACCATCTATTATTTCAACCGAGTATGCGATTATTCGGCGAATGTAACGTCGTGCGACAGCCAACACTCCTCATTGGCTCCGCCTGCAGGGCTCCGTATGACGGCCGGTAACCCAATGCTCCGGTTAGTCGAGGTTGGTTGGGCGTATGCGAAGTCTAGGACGCTAACAAGTACTGCAGGACCTACAACGATTCTGACTTTGCGCAGCGCGCAGTTTCCCACATGTGCATGACTGATGAGGGAGGTTCAAATGAGACCAAACATCTCCCGCGTCAACCATGCGCCACGTTAAGATCTCAGGTGTTCCTGCCATCATGTTGGGACGGGAAGAACCTGGACAGCCATGACCACAAGAGCCATGTAAGTCAAGCATGACCCCATAGAGCAAATGATTGGAACTGACATGAATGCGTCAAGATGGCTTATCCCGCGATTGGAGAGTACAACAAGGGTATCTGTCCAAGATCTCACCCAGTGGCGATATATTCCATCTTCCTGGAATTCTTCTTCAACACAAAGCCGTTCCCCGATTTCGAAAACTGGATATACGCAATGGGTGACCCGACGGGGTACGGGCTTCACGGAGACTTCGTCAACGGCTGGACCGACCAAGACGCCCTACAGGAAGCCGTATCAACATGTACGAGCGCGCGCGGGCTCAGTGATCCGGGGTGTTCGATCACCAAGGCACAGAAACGGGCTTTAACGCCGCTGGAGCAAGTCCTGGAGGTGCCAGAACCCAAGGACGAGCTGGGGCAACATGGTCCTCTTCCCAAACTGCCTGGCAACAATCCAGTGACTGGCGCTTTCAAAAGTACATGGGACTGATCAAGCCGGACGTGCTAATAGGATATTCTTGTATATATAGTTTTTGCGATAATGGATATAATAACCCGGTGCTTTCCGCGTGTTGGATGATATTTCTCCAGACGAGAGAGGTGTGCTGAGTAAGGAGCTGTAGATCGACGGTGAAGAAAGAATGTGTGGTAGATACCTTGCATGTTGGGTACATGGTGCCTTGGACTGTGTCGATGGACAAATTCCTTCTTTGCGTCTCGGCGTTTCAAGGAATTACTCGACGATTGTCGGACTGCCAACAAGGCCCTTCCCAACCGCGAGTGTCAGACTGGCTTAGATTTCAACACGGCATGACGGGGGGTAGACCAATTGATCAAGAAGACCGGCTCAAGTGTACCCCATACCTTTCCTCCACCAATGCCACACACCACGCTGCTGCATAGCATTCCCAAATTCCTTGACGCTGTCAACCTCCGACAAGCCTATACCCGATGCTCTCTTTCCTTCATGGGAGTCGCCATCCCGACGTCGGCCCTGTTGTCTAGAGTTGCTCTCTTCACTGCGATTTTCAGTCTGGATGACATCGGGTCGCACCACCAGCTGAAAGTCTTTATAGCGCAGATTCCGCACCGTATTGACCCACGACTCGACGGCATCTTTCTCCCTGGCCTCAACGTACATGATTCCGGGGCAGCCGCCCGTTCGCAGGAGCACGAAGCAGTTGTAGGTATCCGCGGCTCGTTTCAAGGCAGAGACCTTTTTGCGGGAGGTGATGTGATGGGTGCGTATCAGGGCGTTGTGTAACATTGTTCCTAGTTTCTGTGGGGTCTCAGATACTGAACTGTCAGGGGATAGTGATGCATGATGCTCCGCCTGGGGCCGAGATGCAGCAAGCCCGGGATAATTGGTCTGCTTGAGGATGCGTTGACTGACTGTTGTTGGTTTTGGCGGTGGTTTTTGCGGTCGGCTTTGGAGCATGTGCTGTTTGCTTGGTTTGCATTTGACGTCACTGTAGTATATACGGAGTATGCTTCGCAATTCATTGTCAGGGGAAAGAGAACCCCCTTCAAGCTAAACCTTTCAGAGTATCGAGAAATCTTATTGTCATGAAGTGAACTAAGAATCATTTTTTCTATGGTCGAGATTAAGTAATGTGTCATCTAACCTTGCTACATCCATGGATGCGATATACATGTCATAAACAGAGCCAGAAAGAAAAAAGGACTGGATCGATAAAAATAGAAACCCGAATCCAAACCAAAAGTGTCCGAGACAACATTTCAACGCAAGGAAATATTATTGTAAAGTGGATCCGCCAGTAATGCCGATTAGAGTTGAAGACTCAAAGATCTCCGCATTCGCTGTAGATCACGCTTTTGGCTCTATCTCCGCATTTTCGCTGCTGACATGAGTCTTTACCTCCTGTTGCGCAGGGGGGCCCTTTCTTCTCCCCTGAAAACCCATCACGAGGTGTGCCGAAATGTATGCCAATCCCATCACGCCCGCGATGACAGAATAGGCGATCATGGCACTGCGCGGAGTGCTTGGGCTACCTATGCCGGCCAAGCGAAAGCCCAGACCGCCATTGATGATCCCTAGAATGATTAATATGCGTCCCAGCCATCGGTGTGCGTACGCAAAACTACTTTTCCCGCCTGTTTTGCGAAAGTGCATATGCTGAAGCCAGCCCATAGCGGGCTGAAAGAGGACAAGAAAGGCCATGACGATTATGCCGAGAATATGATGCACGTCTACATGGGAGACACCCCCGCGCACCCAGAGACGAAGTCCAAGTCCCATACCGGCGATGGCCACGGCCAGCGTGAATGCCTGGAGAGGTGCGTGGACTTTCGCAACGGAGATAGGGATGGGGAGGGGAACGAGGATGGCGAAGGCGGGAAAGAGAAGAACGAAGGCAAAGGCCATGAGGAATCCATGGGCGATCACCATGGCGCTTCCACCACCCGACCCTCCCAAGCCCTTGGCGTTACTAGACGGATCATATCCCATGAACGGATTGTCGGATTTGGACACAGCATGAGCCAGGTCAATCTCGGTTCCGCCGAAGTTGTCATGGATCCGTATTCTTTCAGACGCATTGGGCGAGTTTAGGGGCTCTCCCGCTTTGTAGGCCCAGATCCAGCGGCTCACGCTCAGGTCATCTTCAAACTTCATGCAGCTGTCGCAACGCACGCGGGCCGTCATAGTACCGTTTTCGATTCCAGCGCCTTCCAGCAGCGTGATTTGAGCCTCCGGGTTGGATTCTGGCATTGAATGGCCTTTTCCCGACCGAGGCGAGATAGTGACATTTCTTTCCGATGATGAATAGAGAACAAACATATTCGCGCCAGCCATGCTAGTGCCCTGACCGAGGCCAACCCATTGAAGGGTGTCGGGCGCTTGTATCTGGAAGAAGATAGGGCCCGTGCGAGAGGACGCAGTGATACTGAAGTACGTTTCATTTTGGCCGTCGGGAGAAAATGTGACAATATCGGCCAAGGCCAGCGGAACTATACACTCAGGTCAATGGATGATTTTTTTTTTTGAAACTTAGTCTTCCGTAGAAGCGTAGAAAGAGAAAGAAGGTTCGCACTCTTCGAGTGAGTAGAACGAGGCCCGGAGAATGGGGACGGAACGAGGAGCAATAGACTACATACCTAGCCCTAGTGTCACGGCTCTCGCGACGATGCTTCTGAACCTCATGTTGATTGAACGTGAAAGCTGGACTGCCGTTTCACTTGTGCGTGTAGACGGAATCAATCAGTTGTCAAAGCCAGTAAGCACCAAAGGCGAGGGGCGCCCTTTGTCCTTATAGCCATTCTTGCCAAGGGGGATTGGCAGCCACTTTATCATATTGATACATGGCACATACAGTACCTGAAGTCAGTCGACTTGGCTGACCGACAGGCTTACGTATATATTGAATACTTGTCGACGCACGGTATCTTGACAGCCAAGCCAGAGACACGCCCAGCAATACACTTTCAGGCTTTTCAGCCAACCCAAGGAAAGCGATCGATCTTACGAGGTGCCGTCCAGTAAAGGTTTATCGGGAGAAATGAATCCACGGATCCCCTACTCATCCAACACCGTTAAGAAACAATAGTTATCAGCGGTGTAACAACTAGTTTGGATGTGGTCGCTCATCCGGCGTTCGCATGCCAATAAATGCACCCCTTGCGGAACACATCCCTTGCGTCGGCCGCCCTCGCCGTCCAGGAATGTTCATTCCAGCGAGACACATAACAGTCATTTATAATCTCTTGGACGCATCAAATTATCCATACCGATTGCGGTCGAATGGGTACATTTCTGGCTTCTCCACTCATGGAGACACGCGGTCCAGCCAATGTGAAATAGAGAGCACCGTGGAAAGACGTCCAAACCTTCCGTATCTAAACCGTATGCATGTTGATTCTCCCCTTCACCTTGCGTGAGCACGAGAGGCAATGATGAGCGTCTAGTTATAGATGCACATGTTCCATGCTTCGCTGCAGCCTACCACAGGCCTCGCTGAAAGGCGCTCGATAGAGTGAGTCGATAAAGGGGTCATCTGTCTCGGATGATCACAAAAAGTCCTCGCACCTCGGCGATGTTTGCGGTTGATGTCTGAGAAGTGACAGTGCGCACTGATCGCAGATGACGTTGGCTTTCGGCCACCAACTCGACAAGCATTTCGAATACTGGGGACCTGGGGGTTGGGAATTGAAGCTTTTGATTGGAATAGGAAGCTGTGTAAGACCTGAAAAGAGGTCTCACTGTCCACCCAAGTGCCTGATCTCGGTAGCTTCTGCGACCAAACCAACTTTGAGCTAATCCTCAGGGTCAAAGACGCCTAGACCTCTTTTAAGGATATGAGATTCAGATTTTTGGTATTGGCCCATTTTCCGGTAGTCACCCATGAAAGATGGAGAGAGAGAGAGAGAGAATGATGAATATTGTCCGAGTAGGACTCACTGATTTTGCGGAGAAGCGCCGGTAAGTCAGTGATGACGGGGAATAATCGATGCAATTATCCGATGAATCGAGAAATTGTTCCTATAGTGCTTTCGTCCCGAATACTCATCACCCAGCATAGCTTCCAATGCAGGGCCGTTGAGCCGGATTATTTATGACGGTTCCTTATTCGCCGGACACCTTAGCTTGGGACAACGAGGCTGTGGAGTAGGTATGAAAAGGGGGAATGATTCATTTCATTTCCTTGGAATTCACCGAGTCGTGCGGCAAGGAACGATCGGGATGGGAGGAAATGAAAAGCAGGCATGAGTGACATCACCTGGATGCGTGCATGGAGAGAGGGGTTGAAGGTGGTGGATAAGATGCAGTGCACTTTGATGACAACAAAGACCGCATCGGAGGGAGGTGTCACGAGCACGTAAAAAAGAAGCTGCACCCCGAGACGAGCAGAAGCAGTAGACCTGCTTGTGTACGGAGTACGGTGCAAGTGAGAGAGCTACTCCGTCAGGACTCGGGAGGTGCGTGGAGAAATAAAACGGGGTCCGCGGAAACCGCGTTGGCCTCAGGCCTCGTGGGTCCCTGGCGATACCTTTTCCGCATCGGGCTTAGCATTCCGTGGCGCCTGCGGCGTTAACCCGGGTAATTCGACTCTGTAGTCAGCATTTACGTCTTACATACACTCCTACTCCGTACAGTCTACGGTGTACTTCCGTCATTCTACCGTGTACGGAGTAGCCATTGGAGATGGTCTCCCATCCTTTTGAGGATGGCCGTGAGGAAAGGCAGAGTGGTCTCGAGTTGGCAATAGCCAAGCCATCGCATATCGAGAGCAAGTTTCATGCCTTTGCGCATCATAGACCCCGATTTGAGACCGATCTTCCAACTTCTTTTCATGTAGGTACGGAGTACACGGAAGGAACCTTCAGCATGCACAGTGCCCACCGGAAACCATCAGCTGACAGCCTGCTGTCGTGCTTATGAGATGATAGATTCCATCTCTCTTCTAGATCCGAGATACTCGTGCAGGGCAAAGACAGGCCAAAGAGAACGTGCCGGAGGAAAAGTGGAGTCGATCCGCCTTGGCTGCCGAGTGCGGATTAGTTCTCTGAGTAATTCGGTCGTTGAGGACTTTCGATTTCTGATTGATTCTGGCTGGATGATTCATTCTCTAGCGAGCTGCCAGACACGGAAGTTATATCGCCCGCCCATTGGGATTTTTTTGGCCCGTCCGGTTTTTTTCTGTTAGAGTGGCGGATCGCCTCCACCAGCACGACCACTAGTCCGGTTTCCATGTCGTTCTTTCGCTGGTCCATTGTTGTCTTTAGCTCACCACATGAAGCTTGGCTTCCTTTTTGGATCTATGGTTGTTAGATCTGTAGTTCCGCCCGAATCGGGCCCAGACACGCATCCATGTATAAAGGTGCTGGGATTGCCCCTCCCTCCCCGGGCTATCGTATATTGGATTTCCACCAGCTTCAGCAGTCGAGCCTCGATCCCCTTGTCTTTCCCACCGGGTGAAGGGACGTTTGGAAAGGTCGTGTGAAATGCCGGCCCATCTTCATGCCCACCTGCACGGTGCTCCCTCCGTGACTTCCAACCCGGAAGTGGAGAGCCAGGCCGATGCTATCTCTTCGCCTCGAGTACATCTTTCGCACGAAGACGAAGATGCGATCGCGGACATCCATCGCACTCTGACGAATATAAGCAATCGCGCCCCACCCCAAGAGTATCCCGAGCCACATTCCTCGTTCGACAAATTTCTCGAAGCCGAACTTCAAGCAGGTCGCAAGAAGTCCAACCTTGGCGTCTGCTTCCAATCCGTCTCCACCTGGGGAGATGGTGACGACCATGCCAGTGTTAAGACTTTAGGAACGGCCCTCTGGCGCACGTTGACTTTCCAGGATGTGTATGAATGGACCGTCAAGCCCTGGCTGTCCGCCAAAAAGCCCCACGAGGGGCGTGAATTAATTCGCGATTTCTCTGGCGTCGTGAGAAGTGGCGAGATCATGCTGTAAGTTCTCGAAAATTCAAGGAAATGCGCTTGGAGACGTTGACTGAAATGTTCCGTAGTGTTCTGGGGAGACCGGGAGCCGGTTGCTCAACTTTTCTGCGTACCATCGCCAGTCATCATTCATCTTTCCTCGGTGTGACGGGCTCCATCGACTACTCGGGTCTAAGCCTCGAGGAGGTCAAGACGCACTATCGTGGCCAGGTGGCCTACGTGCCCGAGGACGATGTACATTTCCCCACCCTCACGGTGCGACAGACCCTGGAGTTTGCGCTTCAGAGCAAGTCGCCCAAAAGGTATCAAGAACGAATCTCGAGATATCTTGAGATATACGGGCGAGTATTTGGCATGTCCCATACGATGAACACGCTTGTAGGGAACGAGTACATTCGAGGCGTGTCCGGTGGCGAGCGTAAACGCATTTCCATTATCGAGTCTCTGGCCACCGACTCGTCCGTTATGTGTTGGGATAACTCCACCAGAGGCTTGGATGCCTCGTCAGCTCTGGATTATGCACGCAGCCTGCGAATCATGACTGATACGTGCGGCAAGGCAACGCTGATGACGCTCTACCAGGCATCGGATGCCATCTATGAACTGGTTGACAAGGTGCTATTGCTGGACGAGGGTCGGATGATTTATCAAGGTCCGGCTCGCGATGCAAAGGGATATTTTGAAGGATTGGGATATGAATGCGCCGAAATGCAGACGGTCTCAGACTTTTTAACCAGCATCACTGTTCCTGAGAGACGGCGTTTCAAACCGGGGTGGGAGCAGCGCACCCCGAAAGGACCCGTTGAATTGGAAGAGGCGTTCAGGAAAAGCTTGGCGTACAAGAAGATCGAATACGATGTCGAAAACTACGAGGACCAACGTTTCGGGGCCAAGAGTACCAGAGCGTCCCAGTCTGCTTCGGATTGTGGAAGCGTGGAGGAGTTCAAAAAGGCTGTGCAGACCGACAAGTCTCGTTTCGTGTCACCCAAGTCCCCGTACACCATTTCGTTGTTTCGGCAAGTCATGTTGTGCGCCAAACGTCAGATCTGGCAGATCAGAGGCCATATGTCGCCTTTGTATATAAAGCTGATTTCGGCGGTCGTTTATGGTCTGCTGGTCGGGTCCATGTTCTATAACCAACCTCAAACCACCGACGGAATGTACTCTCGGGGTGGTGTGATATTCTACTCCGCCATCCTTCTGGCATGGCTCCAAATGTCCGAGCTGGAAGATGCTATGCAAGGTCGAGATATTCTCAGTCGCCAGAAGAAATTTGCCTTCGTCCGACCCAGCGCGGTATGCTTGGCCAGAGTCATCGCCGACTTCATGGTCGGGGCTGCTATAACGTTCCTATATCTCATTGTTGTGTATTTTCTGTCGGGTCTCAAGGCGAATGTGAGTTCCAATACCGAGTCATCCCGGATTCTAGTCTTTGGAATAACTAATAATTTGATCATCAGGCCGGCTCCTTCTGGATTGACTTCCTGTTCATTTATCTTTGCACCATCTGCCTGACTGCCCAGTTCCGACTATTTGCTGCCGCGTCGTCAAACTTCGAGGTTGCGCTGCGCTACTGCGGTGTGTCTGTTCTGTTCTGCATTGTCTTCGGTGGATACGTTCTTTCAGTCGACAAGTTGATAGAAGACGTTCCTTGGGTTGGGTGGATAGCCGTGAGTGCCCCAGTCGTATAAAAACCATAAAGCGCTAACACCGTCTATCAGTATACAACCCCGGCCCTCTATACCTACGAGTCCATGATGGCTGCAGAATTTCACAACACCGAGTTCAGCTGTGCGCCAGGATCAGTTGTGCCTTCTGGCCCGAACTATACGGATATCGCCTACCAAACCTGCGGCTATGCAGGAAGCCAAGTGGGCACTACCGTGGTGAATGGCGATGATTATCTAGCTGCCAAGTATGGGTTTTCCTTCAGCCACGTTTGGCGCAACTTTGGGATCCTATGCCTCTTCACCGTGGTCTACATTGCCGGTACTTGCTGGCTGAGCGAGGCCATGGAGTGGGAGCCGGATAGCGCTGGGCCAATTCAGCACAAAAAGTCTTGGGGACAGTCCAAGTCGATCAGGAAGCACGCCGCAGACGAGGAAAACAATGGCCTCCCGACAGGTCCGCAGGCCGCTGCACCTCGTATCATGATGGAGAAATCGGGCCAAGCCCTCGCAGGAACCCAATCAACTTTCACTTGGGATAGCCTGGACTTAAATGTCAAAATCGGAAAGGAGACCAGGAAGCTGTTGAACGGCGTTCGTGGTTACTGCAAACCAGGGACATTGACTGCTCTCGTAGGAGCTTCCGGGGCCGGAAAGTCTACGTGTATGTCCAATAATACCTCACCATTCCGTGCGAGAAACTAACTGCTTGTTTTTAACACAGTGTTGACTGCTCTCACCCAGAGACCAAGCTCCGGCGAACTGACCGGCACAATGTATGTCGACGGACAGTCCATCGATCAAACATTCAATCGTCGCATTGGATATTGTCAACAGATGGATATCCATGACGAAACGAGCACTATCCGGGAGGCGTTCGAGTTCTCCGCTCTTCTCCGCCAGAGCACTGCTGTGCCTGAGCAAGAAAAGCTGTCATATGTGAACACGGTCATTGAAACGCTTGACCTTGTGGACCTGCAAGATGCTGTTATCGGCTCCTTGGACATCGAGAAGAAAAAGCGTGTCACTATTGGCGTGGAGCTATGCGCGAAACCCGAGCTTCTGCTCTTCTTGGATGAGCCGACCAGCGGTCTTGACAGCCAGGGTGCTTCGAGTATCGTGGCCTTGTTGCGGCGGTTAGCCGATCAGGGCCTGGCTATTCTTTGCACTATCCATCAGGCAAACCAGGAGCAATTTGAGCAGTTTGATCGAGTTTTGGCACTCAGTCCTGGTGGAAGGACCTACTATTTTGGAGAAGTCGGTGAATCCGGACGCTCCATCTTCAAATATTTCGCCGAGCATGGCCACCGACCAGAGAATGTCACTAACGCGGCGGATTTCCTCATTGAAGTTGTCGTTGGCGGCATGAAAGACGCTGCACACAGCGTCAATTGGCCCGACGTGTGGAACCGGTCTGCTGAAGCAGAGGATGTCCAAAACGAGATACATGCAATCCGTCACAAAGGCAACAACGCATCGCAGGCCACGCAGAGCAAGCTGTCTAGTCCGTCGGTGTTCCGGCAGACGTCCCTCTTGACGGAACGGACACTGCGACAATATTGGCGAAGCCCAGAGTATCCCTACTCTCGCCTATACGCCTCATTCCTCCATGCTCTTATCAACGGCCTCACGTATTTGCAGATTGGCAACAGCTCCACCGACCTGCAGTCCAAGGCTTTTTCGTGCTTTCTCGTGCTGATGCTCGTACCCGAATTCATCAACGCCATCTCGATGCGGTTCATTATGAACCGTGATATCTGGATAGCGCGCGAGGGCCCCAGCGGCATCTATGGATGGGTTGCATTTTGCACCTCCCAAATTATATGCGAAATTCCTTACGCGGTCCTTAGTGCCGTGATCTTCTATGTTCTTTATTACTTTATTGTCGGGCTTCCCCTTGGATTTGCGGCAGGCTATAGTTTCTTGATGTTCTTTCTGTTTTTCCTATTCGCCACGTCTTGGGGCCAATGGATTGCAGCAATGAGGTGAGTTTCGCAGTCTTTAAAAAGACAGTTCCCTTGAAATCCCAACTGACCACGAATGCAGTGCCGATTCGTTGGTGGCAGCGACCCTGATGCCATTCTTTATCATCATGTGCGAGCTATTCAACGGCATCTTGCAGCCGCATGAGAATATGCCCGCATTCTGGGCATACACGATGTACTACGCAACACCGTTCACATACTGGATTGGTGGCGTACTGACATCTGTTCTCCGCGGAATGCCTGTCATCTGCGAGGAAAGCGAACTCACTATCTTTGAGAGCCCGTCTCATCTGACATGTGGCGAATATGCCGGGGCATGGCTCGAGGAGAAAGGCATGGGCTATCTGCACAACCCCAACGATTCCGGGAAATGTGGCTATTGCGAGTACAGCTACGGAGACGACGTAAGTATCCCTTTCGCAGGTGTGCAAAGCAACAAGGTGTCACTAACAGACCACTTAGTATCTTTCAGGAATCGGGTTGGATTCGTCCAAAATTTGGCCATTTTTCGGTATTTTCACGGCATTTGTGATTTCCAACTATCTCATGGTGTATTTGCTTGTTTACGTTAAGTCGGTGATGAAGCCATTCTGGCGTCGAGGATAGAAAAAGCATAGCGTTAGCGTTGATCTGTATATATTCATTGCAGGGTAAATATTTTGGAATTTCCAGCAAATTTGTTGACTAGATCGTCGTGGTGTTATGGCAATGTTCATCGCTTTGCCGCCGAAGGTTAGAATATGATACCACGTATGTTATTCAACAGAGCTTTGACTAGACCAAGAGGCTCTTCTCTATGGATGCGTTTTCTTTCTTTTCGCTAAAAGTAGGTAATGAAGGCTGACGTATCTCATTGCCGAATAATGCGCGGTGATCTATCCGTAAATTGTACCGCTGTAACCAGAAAAATGCAAGTGATCACTCCATAAATTCGGAGGCTTACCCCTACCCTGCCAAAGAAAGGCCTTGACTGCGACTGACCCACCCCCAGAAACTAAACGGCATCGGAATCGACGCCATCGACTGCGGTAACATGCTATATTCAATAAACCAGGGACAGGTCAGATTCGCCCAGGCCCACACGAACGACGCGTCCAGGACCCAGATGATGACCCGGGAGACGCGGTTCTGGGGCAACAAACGAGGCAGCAACTCGCCCGAGAAGATCTGCTGCAAGGCGATGCAGGTAGGCAGGACGAAGAAAAAGTACATCATCATACCGGCTGTCTCCGCGTTGCTAGAGACGGCATAGGAACCGAGAGCGTGGATGATGCCGGAGAGGGTAAACGAGGTGTATAGCACCACGAGCTGTTTCAGATACGGAGGCGCGGATTTGGGGATGAGTGAGACAGACAGCGCGAGGAAGGGGCGCCGACAGAGGTCATGCCAGAATGTACCCCAGATATCTGGTCACCACAAGGTTAGCGTGTAAGTGAAGGGAAGGATGTATGGTACGTACCTCGCAACCTGAACGTGAACAGAGACTGCACCGGTCCAAATAACGACGGATACATCCATGGTTCCGCGGAAAGCTTGGGAGAGACATTCCCAAAGACGTTAACGTCAACCAGACCAAACAAAGCATGAACCCCGTCAACAAAGGCGTAGGAGGTGAGCCAGCAGACCGGACCGAAGAGATATGTTCGGACCAGGATTTCAGTGGCTTCCGTAGATAGATGAGTCCCCAAACCGGCAGTTGCTGCGGTCGCGAGAGTCTCACAAAGGCGGAGATAATTCCTCCCGAATGTCGACTGGTACGCGTCCAAGATGAAATAGCCAAAAAGAATGCGTCGAAATTGCCTTTTGGCGAAAGTTGCCGGAGGTTCCTCGGCGTCTTGGTCTACCGCATTGACGTCATCTAAGGCCCTCTTGCTCTGACGGCGATCGCGTAGGGGTGGCAGATACCGTACGGGACCATAACTCCAACCGATAGCTCGCGGATTGACGAGAAGATCGCAGATCCACAGCAAACGTTTCGCGCCCAACGCGGTCGGAAAGGGTTTCCAGACATACTTGGGTGGAGAGGCCGACGCGGTGACTCTGCCAAGACGCTTCAAGTGAGGCAGGTCATAGACCAGCAGCAGCTCGATAGCGCGAATAACATAGGCCCCCGCCAGGAAGGCATTGGTGTATTTGAAAAAGGTTGAGAAGAAGGGAGGCGGGGAGACGACGGCGTGGGTTGCACTGCATAGAATGGCAAGGGAGAAAATGCATCTGACATAAGGAGCGGCCAGGGTTTTTTCCCGAAAGAACAACGCGGTGGCCAGCAGCAACACTGTCAACATGATCTATATAAATCTAGAGCATCGTTGGGGAGGAACGCGAGGAATGAAAAGGCGGGAAACAGGAAGGAAAGGAAACAAAGCGGAGGGAAGAATGAGAGCGCCGAGCCCCCGATCCACTTCATGTGATGTGTGTGTTTTGATTCGCATCGACGGTGACAGTTGCAACTGTCCATCACTCCTTGCGTCGGCCACGTCTGCCCGTCATCTCATCTCGACGACAGGTAAGATGCGGACGGTCGTCGCATCGCCTTGATCCACATATAATGCACAGCTGACATGCGCTGCCGACCGGTCGTTCAGTGACCGTCCTCTGGATTCGATCTGGACTCCAGATCCTTGGCTTAGCATGGATCCAGGGCCTTTAAAACAGGCCTGTCGCCATGACTTCCGGATGTGCTTTTCTACCGTCGCCCTGTTTGATACTTGAAGGTCCTCAGTCCAGAGACCAACATGGAGACTCTCACCCTGATGGAAAGCCTAAGAAGCTCGTCGATGAGCATTTTGTCCAGTTCCGATGCAAAAGCATCGAGGTTGTTGGGCTGGGGCCGTCGCTGCAAAGCATCCTGGAAGGTCGGGGTGCTGGCGGCAGGGTTCATGGGTCTACTGTGTCCCATGCTCTCGTTATTTCCTTGGGCATCCATGGAACTATTCGACGCGTCTACCGTGCAGATGCTGAGGTTTCTGCTGACAGAAGGGCCGTCCATCTTCATTTTCCAACTCCGCCAGGGGCTCAATGGCATGGTTTTTGCTGGCTATCTGGGGTGGATAGCCTTCCAGTGTCTGCTCTACACTGGGCTCCCGGGGCGCATATGTAAGGGACATATAACCCCCGCGGGGTATCTCCTCAGCTATCGATCCAATGGACTGTTTGCCTTTGCAATATCGATTCTTGTGGTCGTGGCGCTGTCTTTCTGCAGCGTCGTGGATCCAGCGATCATTGCCTCCAACTGGGGATCCCTTCTATTGGTGGGCAATATATATGGGTTCGTCTTATGTATTTTGTTTTATGCCAAGGCCAGCTTATGGCCATCCCATCCAGAGGATAGGAAATTCACAGGTACTGGAGTTGCTCCATAGCTTCATAATTAATATTGATGTGAGTAGGGTCGGTTTTTTACGACTTGTACATGGGGGTTGAACTGAATCCCCGGTTTGGAAAACTGTGGGACATGAAACTCTTCCATATCGGCCGCACTGGGATGATCTCGTGGATTGTGATGTGAGTGTACATGCGTGGGTTTATATCTGAAATGACTTTGCTAACGGGATGCAGCGATCTTTCCTTCACAGTATATCAGTACCGACTACACGGATACATCACGTCTTCTATCATTGTGGTTGACATTCTTCATTTGATTTACGTGGCAGACTTCTTCTTTCGCGAGGACAGGTAAATTCCTCCCTCGCTTGCAGCATCTACTAAGCGCTGATACCAGGAAGGTACCTGCGTACCATCGACATAGAACATGATCATTTCGGCTTCTACTTTGCCTGGGGCTCGTCGGCATTCTTGCCAGCGGTATATACCTTGCAGGCGCAATTTCTGGCGCGGAAACCCGTGCATCTACATCCCACCACGGCTGCTGCGATTCTTGCCGCCGGGGTTGGCGGGTATTTGATCTATCGCTGTGCTAACGAACAAAAGCACCTAACCCGCAAGACACGAGGTAATTGTACGATTGCCGGGGAAAGGCCCAAGATTATGAAGTGCTTCTACCAGACTGCCAACGGGGTGAAACACGAGTCTCTTCTTCTCTGCTCCGGTACGCATCCTCTGCTATTTCGGCGGAACGATTGATCTAACGTCACCGGAGTATAGGGTGGTGGGGATACGTCCGCCATGCTAACTATCTGGGAGACCTCATTTTGTCGTATGCAATGTGTGCGCCTTGCGGGATAACTCACCTACTCCCTTGGACGTATGCTATCTTCATGACCATTATCCTTACCCATCGATGCCTGCGAGATGAGAAGCGGTGTTTGACCAAATACGGAGCCTCCTGGGAGAGCTACTGCAGTCAGGTGCGATGGCGGATAATACCTGGGGTGTTCTGACGGGTGTTGAGTCCATAGAGAATAGAGAGACCGAGAGATTCATCGTATTCCTGGGTCGGCTTCGACTACCTGATGGAGTATCCCCGAGAGGTCCGAGGCTAGCCGGATGGAGCAAGTCCGGGCAGGATGACCTCACGGATCCTGAGGCAACCCTGACGCATCCTAAGGCGTAAACACCAACTCGCGCCATTCCTTCTGCGACAAGTCTAGGCAGTCACCAATTTTCCACTTCCCTCCCCGACCCGATCAGATAAGCTTGACGGGGCGGGTCTCTGGAATGTTCGAAAATTCGCACTTCTCCCAACTCTCTAATGCATTGAAGCTTATATCGTCGCCAAGGCATCCTCATTCCGACGCGATCATCTCCAATGCGTGAGCGGAACCTTCGAACGATCGGTTATCCATGGACGACGAACACGATTTTCATTCCCATGTAATGGGCGCAACCTCGCCGAAATCTCCTCCGAAGCGACGACGACCGGCTCTGTCCTGCACCATATGCCGACGCCGCAAGTTGAAATGCGACCGGTCCATGCCATGCGGGCAGTGTGTCAAATCCAAGACTCCAGACCAGTGCGTGTATTCGGGCCCTCAGGTGACTGCGCACTCGGAGTCGCGATCCGTGGGGAACACACCCCCCGACCGCGCGCAGATGCCGGGGAGTCGCGCCAGTTCGGTGCACGGCGGACTCTACGTTTTTGACTCGAAACACCAATCATCAGCGAATCGAGTAGTCAAGCCGAAGGGACGGCCCGATGAGATATACGAATTGCGCCATCGTGTGCAGATGCTGGAACATGCCCTATCGAGAACAGGGTCGGTTCACACGCCAGAGGGCTCGGGTCTGGAGGGTTTTGGGGAACCGACTCTGCGGACGTCATATGATGCGCAATACATAAGCGAGGATGTCAAGCACCTGCCACGGGGAGCCTGCTTTCGTGGCAAGAATGGGAAGTCAAGATTCTGCGGGCGCTGCCATTGGGGCGTGACTCTTTCTTACGTAAGTGACCAATGGTGGATATGCATAATTGAGCATCGGCGATTAACTTGGAACTGCAGTTCAAAGATATTGGCACCGTGTTGAGGGGTCGACGAGACAAATTCAAATCCAAGGATTCAGACTACTCGCGGCTGAAGAAGCTGCGAGGGGAAGTGTGTTCTCGCGAACAGCAGGATCATCAGCGCGTCTACCGCGAGAAAGCCTTCTCGATGGAAGAGATGGTTCCCCACAGAAGAGTAGCGGACGAGCTGCTGAGCTTGTATCTGTCGACCTTCGAGACCACGTACCGCATCCTGCATGTCCCGACATTCCTCAAGCAGTACGATGCTTACTGGGCCGGTACGGAACAGGTGGACATGGTTTTTCTGGCTAAGTTGCTGGCGCTGATGGCTGCCAGTAGCTGTTTCTTCGGGCCAACGACGAGATTAAACGAGACTGATACGCTGCACAGCTCAGCCTCGGCATGGATTATATCCGTTCAGTCGTGGATTGCATCCTCCTTCGTGAGTTCGACTATCAATCTCGACATGCTGCAGATCCAGTGTCTCTTGATGATCGCCCGTCAAGCAGATGCGACCGACGGCGATCTCGTGTGGATCTCATCCGGATCCTTAATGCGATCGGCGATGACCATGGGCTTGCACAGGAGCCCGTCGTATTTCGGGAAGATGACCCCATTTTGGGCAGAAATGCGCCGGCGGTTGTGGGCCACGATCCTCGAATTCGATCTGGAGTCGTCTTTAGATGGAGGAATGGCCCCTTCAATTGACCTGGACGAGTTTGACTGCGAACCGCCGTCGAACTACGACGACGTTGATTTGACGGAAGAGATGACCGAGGACGTTGCCCCCAAAGACCCAGGAGTGCTCACGCGTAGCAGCTTTCAGGTCCTGCTGTCCAGATCGCTGGCGCTCCGCGTGCGGATAGCGAAGCAGATCAACAGTCTGAAATTCGATTTGTCGTATGACGAGGCGTTGCGCCTGGGCGAGCAACTGGTCATGTATATGAACGAGGCGCTGGCGCTGTACCCGGACGGCGGATCGACGGCACTCAGCCCTTCGGGCAACCTGCCATTCGCCCGGTCATTCTTGATTTTCCTCATGCGCAGATTCGTGCTCATCCTCCATCGACCTTATGCTCTCAGCGTTTCGCTTTCTCCCAAATTCTCCTTCTCGCGCAAGATCTGCCTCGAGTCGTCCCTGGAGATGCTTTCCCGGCTTGATCCGCCGCCGGTCAGTCTCCCGGAGGCACAGGCATGTCCTCATCTGGGACAGCTCGGGGGTGGCATGTTCCGCGACGAGTTCTTCCACGCTGCTCTCACCGTCAGCGTGGAACTCTGTTGGCAGACAGAGGAAAACTCGCCTACTCATGCGCAGTCCGGCCAGTCTAGCTCGTTAAGCTCTCTGAATGAGCTGGTACGGTCCCAGCAGGGCGTTTTGTTGCAAGCCGTCGAAAACACCCTTGACACTTTCGGCAACCGGATTAATACGAGAGGGAAAGGTTGTAAGGCTTTCTTCTTTCTGAGCATGGTACTCGCCTCCGTCAAGGCCAGAATGAGCGGAGAAGATCCTCAGTTCAGAGCCGAGCAGGTGGCCATGCGGGCCATCCGGGACTGCGAGCAAATCATTCGGGGAACTTCCTGGGCTGATCTTCGGGCTCGCCATGATGGTTCCGCCGGGGTAAGTGTTCTTTGTTTCTGTAGTGGTGAATATGCCTGCTAATGCGACCTAAGGTGCCTTCGCTGACTCCCGGGCTGGATTCCACCTCGTCCGATATTCCGTTCGATTCGTCATCCCTCGGCACTGCTGGACTAGCAGATCTTTCGGTAAGAGAGCTCTGGATCTTCAAATACTTCTTGGCTAACGGAAGTTTAGCCTCTTGATTTTGCCAATATGTTTGACGGGGTTGATTATGGGTTACCAGACTTCTTGGATCACGATTTCCTCACCTCTTTCTAAAAATAATATGTTGAATAGCCTGGCGTTTGGTTCATATTGGGGGCATTATAGCGTTGACTCATATACCATCTCTGCTTCTCGATGTACTCTTTTTGTTGTACTATTGTTGTTGATAATTTTGAAGGGCGAACATGGATATGACAATAAAATCTATCTTCATATGGTTTATCATAGGGATGGGATCCCTGTCTTATCAACGACCACTCAAAGCCAGGCGCATGTGCTACCAGCAAGGTGGTTGATGATGATATCACAGGATGTCGATCCCCTGAACCCAATTTAAAGAACATCCTCTTCCCATCCTCTTCTCTTCCCCTATTTTCATTCCTTCTATTACTACATAGACAACTCATAATACTCACCATGTCGTGCGTTCCTCTCTGCAATCCCCAATCTACGCCAACTAACCGCAGACTAGGTCCCTGTCTATTCTTAGCATGCTAGGTCTCCGCGCCGCTCCCGGCCAGCAGCAAGTGCCCAACCATGCGGCCACCTACTTGATCGCGAACTTCCTATTTGCATACGGCGTGCTCAGCACTCGGCCAGCCAAGCGGATCCATCGAATTGACCACAACACGGCGCCACGCGAGGACCTGGCCAAGTACGGCGAGGCAGCGGTGCAATCAGGGAAGATCAGTCGCTCGACGCTGAACCGTCTCAAGCGTCAGGAAGCAGCGCATGCCAATTCTGTCGAGGGGTTCCCGTTGCTTGTTGCGGGCAGTACGTCCTATCCTTCCTTTCCGACTACTCTCTGTTATATCCACAGATACCGTTTTGCCTTTCGGGCTTGATGCTAACAGGTGTACAATGGTACAGTCCTCCTCGCCGTTCACGCTAATCTCCCGGCCGAAACCATCAACGGGATCGGAGCGTGGTACACGCTTTCGCGCGTGGTGTATGCCATCAGTTATGTGTGGATCGAGTCGGAGACGCTGAGTTTCCTACGATCGGTGACCTGGTGGTCGGGGAATATCAGTTGCATCACGGCGTTGGTGCTGGCGGGGAAGAAGCTCTGAGCAGTGGGACGGATTGCCTTATATCGGACCGAGGTTGAGAGGTTCCAGGGAGCGAGTTGAAGCAGTTCGATGGAATTTTGGGGTTGTCTGGAAGAAGAAAGGAGTGCGAGGGGAATGTCGATCGCGCGAGGATTTGCCGAGGTCCGCTGAATGCCTGAGGCTCTCGTGGTGATGGCTTCCCGTTCCCGTAACTAGACTGTCAGACGTCAGCCCTCTTCAATAACATCCTCCTTCACATCCATCATCCACGTCCGAATCAATGTTACAGGATCTTTGATATTCATACTTTCCTCACAAATATCAATGTGGAAAATCGATTACCCATCGAGGCTTTGATCCTCTTCTCCAATCTAATCTCCCCCCACAAATGCTTGATTGGTGGAAGTATTTACAGCCTGCAGCCGCGGTGAAATTTCCTCCAGAGAGCTTGATCAGCTACCCCAGGTCTTCCCCATCTCCGCATCGTGGAGATATCAAGGATGATGCGATTAAAGCCCAAGTGGAGCCCTGCCACGAATGCCGCGCCCTTGACGGCAGCTTTCTGGGATCCTACAGGCGGAGAAACTTGTCTGAAGTAGATCTCGCAGGCCGCGTCGCGTCGTTCAATGGTCATGAAAGAAATGCCGGCCGGACAGGAGCAAGATGAATAAGGCCCGCCGGAGCAGCGCATTATAAAAATGTATCTCCCAATGACTTTCAAGTGAAGGAATCCAAACCAGCCTCCCTTGAGCACAGCAATTGAGAGAGCACCTGCGCATCGAGCGAAAGGACCAATTGCACCATGAAATTCTTTCTCGCCGCGCTGTTTGCCAGCGCCGTCAGCAGTGTCGCGGTCAATGGCCTCATCCCAGGCGCTCGAATCATTCCGGTCGGCGACCAGGCCGAGCTGAGACGCGTCGGGGCGCACCATCACAAGCATCGGGACCGTCGTACGGTGACTATTCGGTCGTCGCGCAACGATACGGATGATGTCTCTTCGGATTTCCTGTGGGGAATCAAGCGCGCGAATCGTGGTGGACGGCTGCTCCTGAAGAAGGGAGAGAAGTATGTGATCGGAAAGAGGCTGGACTTGAACTTCTTGGATAATGTTGAGGTCCAATTGGATGGAGAGGTCAAGGTATGTATTGATTGTATTGACTTATCTATACAGTTATTGGAATCTGACAGAATTCTGTAGTTCACCGACGACGTGCCCTACTGGCAAGCGAACAACTTCTACTACGATTTCCAGAAATCCATCACCTTCTGGCGCTGGGGAGGTCAGGATATCAAGATCTTTGGAAAGGGAGTGTTGAACGGCAATGGACAGCGATGGTATAATGAATTTGCCGGCCAGGAGATCCTGGTAAGTACCCTGGAGGTGTGTCAACGGAGTTAGATAAGTCTAATGCATCCAGGATCCCGACAACGAGTACTACCGACCAATCCTCTTCGTCACCGAGAATGCGATCCGGGTGTCCGTCGAAGGCATCACGCAGCTCAACTCGCCGTGCTGGACCAATTTCTTTGTGCAGAGCAAGGACGTCTCGTTCGACAACGTGTATATCAACGCTTTCTCCACCAATGCTTCGGTATGACTGTGCACTCCTCTATTCTCGAGCTGTGCTTCCTAACGATATGCAACTAGGCTTTACCTAAGAATAGCGACGGGTTTGACTCGTTCAACGTGGATGGACTGCGAGTTACCAATACCCGGGTGAACGTCGGCGACGACTGCTTCTCGCCGAAGCCCAACACCACCAACGTTTTCGTTCAGAATCTGTGGTGCAACGGCACGCACGGAGTTAGCATGGGCAGTATCGGACAATATCCGGGAGTGATGGACATTATCGAGCATGCGTACATCGAGAACGTGACCTTGCTGAATGGACAGGTTAGTCTTTCTCACCGCGCATGCGCTTCATCTCAAAATCTCATACTGACGATAACAGAACGGCGCCCGTCTCAAGGCCTGGGCCGGCGAAAACGTTGGCTACGGTCGCATCAACAACATCACATACAAGAACATCCGCATCGAGAACACCGATAGCCCGCTGGTGCTTGATCAATGCTACTTCAACATTGAGGCGGAGGAGTGTGCCGCCCATCCGTCCCGGGTCAATGTGACCAACATTGTCTTCGACAACATCTACGGGACTTCATCGGGCAAGGAGGGCGCCGTGGTGGCGGATCTCATCTGCTCGCCGAATTCGGTTTGCTCGGGCATCCGGCTGAATGACATCAACATCACCAGCCCGGCAGCCAGTCCGCCAGTGATTATTTGCGACGGAATCCAGGGTGACATTGGAGTGGAGTGCCAGTCAGGCAGCTCTTAGTTAAGAAGTTATCGAGCAAAGAATGCACACCCGAGAAATCCTTCTCCACCTCTACTCCGTCGTCTCGCAGTTTGACCCGTAGCACGATAGGATATCCAGCCCGATCAACCCAATCATATCACCACCATTAAACAACATTCTCCAAGGACCAATAATTACTCTCCAAATAACTGATGACACCACTCCTCTCCTCATCCGTGCATCTTGAGGACCCGGGGGCACGTACCTTGCGCGCTCCCCTGCGCGCAGGCATCTTGAGGACCTTGGGGGAAGCCAGGGCCTGTACCAATCATGGACCGGATTATCAATAGTCGTCATGAGATGAAACCTTGCGGACGAGACATTGTATAAAAGTATATAAGATCGAGCATGGATAGTTGCTCCCAAGGTTTTCGTTTTTTAATTTCTGTCTTCAGTTCCCCTCTCTCACACATACACACTCTCTCTGGACTTTACCCGCACACGATGACCATCAATTCGGGCCCCGAGAAGATCGATTTCCCTGTTCAAGGCGAAGCCCCTGCTGGGAAGAAGACGAGGCAGTTGCCCGTGACGCTGTTGTCGGGGTTTTTGGTAAGTGTTTTGTTCTCCTGGCTTAGTAGGTGGTGAGTGGATTGGATTGGACAGAGAAACTGATGTATGTTGAACAGGGAAGCGGAAAGACCACACTATTGGAACACATTCTGCAATCGGACCATGGATTCAAGATCGCGGTCATCGTGAATGATATGAGCAGGTATGTTGAAGCGCCCTTCCTCCCATCCGGCCTATGGCACCATCTATATGACCTTATCGTAACTGATGGACCTGGCATACAGTTTGAACATCGACGCCACGCTCATCAAGAACCACCACGTCTCCCAAACAAAAGAAAACCTTATCCAGCTGCAGAACGGATGTATCTGCTGCACGCTGCGCGGGGATCTCCTCTCGGAACTGGCGCAGCTGACGCGCCAGGATGACGTACAGTACGTGGTCATTGAGAGCACGGGTATTAGCGAGCCCATGCAAGTGGCCGAGACGTTCACGGCGGAGTTCAGTTCTGCGATGCTTGAAGCCGACGTGGCGGATGAAGAGGGCCGAAAGGTCTTGAATCAAATGTAAACTTACCCTGTCCCTCCTATCCGCGATCGGGACTCGGAACCATGCCATGAAGAGTATGAATGCTAACACCCACGGTCTGAAAATAGAGTCGAAATGGGCGGTCTCCACACGCTCGCCAAGCTCGACACCACAGTGACGGTGATCGACGCATTCAATCTTCTCACAAATTTCGACACAGCCGAGTTCCTCTCCGACCGATACGGCGAGGAGATCATCCCGGAAGACGAGCGCACGATCTCCGACCTGATGGTCGACCAGATCGAGTTCGCCGACGTGATCATCATCAACAAGGTCGAGACGGTGGACCGGAAGACGCGAGAGCGTATTCGATCCTTGCTGCGGGTGCTCAATCCCGCTGCCAAGGTGCTGGAGACGAACTACTCGCGTGTCGACGTCAAGGAGATCCTGGACACCGGGCGGTTCAACTTCATCAAGGCGGCGTCGGGAGCGGGCTGGTTGCGCAGTCTGCACGAGATGACGAGAAGGGAGACGGCCAATGGGGAGAGGATGGCGCCGGTGCCGGAGACTGTGGAGTATGTTTCATGCCCCTTACCCCCCCTTCTCTTTGCATTGTATAGGGGAGTATCTTCTAACGGGCACTAGATATGGGATTAACAACTTCGTATACACGGCGCGACGACCGTTTCATCCGCGTCGACTCTTCTCCCTTCTGCACGACAAGTTCATTCTGTTGCAAAACTCCGGGGAGGAGGAGGAGGAGGAGGAGGAAGAGGAAGAAAACGAAGCGGAGAGTGACGCCTCATCAGAAGCTTCAGACGAAGAAATGGCCGACTTCAACGAACAAGATCCCCAACTGATCCTGTCCAACAAACGGGCACACCCAATCCTCGGACCCATTCTGCGCTCCAAAGGCTTCTTCTGGTTGGCCACGCGCCCAGACCAGTTCGGCGAATGGAGCCAGGCAGGTGGCATGTTGACCGTCGGGTGCGGCGGGCCTTGGTTCGCCGAAGTAGCGGACGAAGAGTGGCCGGAGGACGCGGACGTGCGGAAATCCATAGAGGCGGATTTCCAAGGTCGATGGGGTGACCGGCGACAGGAGATTGTATTCATCGGGGAAGGAATCGATACGGAGGCGATCACGAAATTGTTGGATGAGTGTTTGCTAGACGACGCAGACATGAAAAAGTGGGAGAAGGTCATGTCGAATGGAAAACTGTCACATGAAGAGAGGCAGGAGAAGATGATGAAGATTTGGGAGGATGGATGGGAGGGATGGCCTGCTTTTGAAGAAGAGGAAGATGACGAGAAAGAAACAGAACAGGAGAAAGGGTCAGGGAAGGAGACAGGGCAGCGAGGCAAGCATCGCATCAGCGAGCATTTGGGACACGGACACCACGGCCATAACCATAATCATCACGGCCCCTCGCATCCTAAGATGATCAAAGCATAAAAGCTCATATCGGAATAAGTCAAATTGAATCCAATAATACATCACCTAACCGAAAAGTCATACAGTTATTACAAATTGATAGCAAGCCATAAAAATCATGAAATCATTAAAATGTCTCACCATCCATCCACTCTTTTCATTCTCAAATGCATCCCCTCGACAGGCTTTGTAGTTACCGCGCCGGCGATATGAATCGTCTGCTTGGGATCCTGCATCTCGAAACGGAATCTGCCCACAACGCCGGCCACCGCGCAGCGTAATTCTGCGCGCGCAAAGTCTTTGCCTATACACGCGCGTTGACCATGCAGGAAAGTAATCTGGGCAAAGTTGGTCGACGCGCCGCCCGTATGATTGACGATATCATGGCCGTTCTTGTCCGTATCGATCCAGCGATCGGGCCGGAAGGTCTCACCGTCGTCGCCCCAGAACTCCGGCGACCGGTTGATGGCGTAGGGACAGAGGATGACACGAGTGCCTTTGGGGACGTGTTTACCGGCCAAGGTGGTGTCGCGGATGGATTCGCGCAGCGTCACCGGCACCGTCGGGTACAGGCGCAGAACTTCCTGGCAAACGCCGTTGAGCAGGGGCATGGACTCCAAGTCTGACCAAGTGATTGGGTGGGACCCCGAGGGAATCTTTTGACGAATTTCTTCACGCAGGCGATCTTGAATTTCCGGATGCAGGGTGAGCAGGTAGCAAGCCCAGGTGAAGGCGCTGGCTGTGGTTTCGTGCTGTGCATGGTTGATCAAGTCAGTCAAAGCTTTCTACAAAAGGGTAGGAAGAGGAACATACGCCGGCTGCCAAGAATGTCAACATCTGATCGACCAGCTCATCATCCGTGAAATCGCCACCTAGCATCATCGAGCCTAAGATATCGGCCTCAAGCTCCTTTGCCGTAGCGCCACTAGCCGTGATGGCGGCGCGCTTTTCATGCACGATGTCCTTGCATAGATTGCGCAGAAACCCGGTCTCCTCAGAGACAACACGATTCAGGCGCCAAGGAATACGGCGGGCGAACCACTGCGGCAGCACAAAGTTGACGGCCAGGAAGGCCATTTTCTCCCGGGTGGGCTCCAAGATGGCCAGGAAGCTGTCGGCGACCTTGTTCTCGGGGTTCTGCAGGGAGCCAAAGTCACGGCCCATAGCGGCGGGGCCGATAATATCGAGGGTAAGACGGCTGTTCCAGATCAGCTGAGGCTCAAGATCTCTTCATTCGGACGCAAGGGGTGCTAGATCAAAAAGATGTACGTACCTGGCCCACACACTCATCTCGATCTTCCCCTCGCCACTGTCGGGACTGACCCCCTCCATGGGATTCAGTCGCATCTCGTTCTCCAGCTCGTCCATCAGCATTCCCGTCTTCTCCCACATCAGCGAGTACAGGGCGCGAATATTCTTGACGTGGAACGAGGGCGTCAGCGCCTTGCGTTGCTTCTTATGGGCACTGCCCTCGGATAAGATCAGGCCGAACCCGATGATACGGGCCAGGAAGTCGCGGGCGCGCCAGGGTTTCTCGAAGTCGTAAGTATGCGTGCTCATAATGTCCAGCAGGGCCTGGTGGTTGGTGACCAACAGGTGACTTCTGTTAACGACATCGCGAAAATGGATAAGGCCCTCGTTGGGAATGGTTTTCATCCATTGCAAAGGCAGGCGACCGCGAGGGTCGTCAAAGATGATACGGGCGTGATTAAAATTCCCCTGTTTTGATTCGTATTAATGACTACTGAGTCTTGAGTCTCAAGAAGACAATATGACTTACTCCCAAAGTAGGCAGATGACGCAAAGGCGTCACAAAGAAAGGGTAGATGAGGACATTCCAGATCCCCAAGAGGACCAGGTTCAGACCGAAGGAGGCCAGGCAGAGGGTGCGAAAGGCAACATCCAGAAAGACCGACCGCTGCAAAAGGTAGCCCTCTAGTAGAGAGAAGGCCAGGAGGAACAGCAACGAATCCATGATGGACAATATGAGGGCGGATAATTAAACCGAGAGAACGGAAATCCGGGGTAAAGAGAAGAGGAGAGGGTTGAGCCTCCGGTCTCATTTATGAGACGGACCCCATTAAACGGGCCCGATGAGACGGATGATAATTTGATGTTCTCATTAGTGGCAGACCCCGCGGATCGACAGCATCGACCTCGGCTGGGGATGAAGTGGAGAGAGAGAACGAGGATGTAATCAGGATTCTTGTGGCAGAAGAATAGAATATTCGCCGACAAGCCGCCAGAACGGACTCGAGAACATGTGCCTGGAATGCATGACGCAGGGATGTGCAAGGCGATCGATCGACATGGGAGGGGCTCGTGTTGGACGATTCAAGCAGGGGGAAAACAGAGAGAAGAGAAGAGAAAGACAGAAGATGAGAGGGAGGATGTCGAGAAAGGCAACGAGTGCGAGAACTCAGGCCGCAACCATGTGACCTGGCCAACCCCTATTTCCTCCAGACCTCCAGACTGATCATTTCTTTCTGCCTTCATCCTTCCAAGTTCAATCGTTCAAAGACCCGAATTTAGTCCGCTCCACCGTCCCCGCCGAATGATCCAACGGTTCCTTCGCTCTTAGTGCCGATCGACACTCGCAACCCTTTCTATTCCGGGTAAAGTGGACTGCCACCACTTTTCTCCGTCGCGAAGAACACCAGTGCTACTTGGCTCGTTTTGTGGATTATACAAGGTAGACAAGAATTACCGAAATGTCAGACGCTCCACCGTGTCAATCATGAACTTCTTCAGGGTCTGGTCTCGCAAGCTCGGATACTTGCAGTCCCACCATGTGAGAACCTCGGCCACCAGCCGTGAATGAACTTCACTGGATCTTATATCTATCCGGATAAACCCATCCATACCTTCTTTCCTGGCAAGGCAAACTCATTCACCATGTCTCTTGATCAATATCTTCAGTTTCTACGCCAGTGGGGTCAGACCGCTCTGTCGCATCTGCCCCCCGAGGCGCAAAATGTTCTGCTGCACCCCGTCGTTCCCAAGGCGCTGGCCGTGTTGGTCGGTCTGGGGGTGATGCGCCACACCAATCGCGCTTTGACACGATGGGCAGCGAATAACTGGCAGGGCGCTGGACCCTGGCAGCCTGCGCGCGAGCTGGTTCTCATCACCGGTGGGTGCAGCGGCATCGGCAAGCAGATCGTGGGTGATCTGGCGCCGACGGGCGTGCGCATCATAATTCTGGACATCCAGGAGCCTTCCTATAAACTACGTGAGTCGTTACTTATGACTTACCATAAAGAAATTCAAACTGACCGGCCTATTCAGCTCCCAATGTCACCTTCTACAAGGCCGACATCACCTCCTCGGCCAGCATCGCTGCTGTCGCGGACAAGATTCGCACGGCTCACGGCGATCCCACAGTGCTGGTGAACAACGCCGGCGTGGGTAATGACGGCCCAATCCTCGACCAGTCCGAGGCCAAGATCCGCCAGACCTTTGAGGTCAATACAATCTCGCACTTCCTTACGGTGCGTGAGTTCCTGCCCAGCATGGTAAAGCAGAACCACGGTCACGTCATCACCATCGCCAGTATGGCCAGTTTCATCGCACAGGGTGAGATTGTCGATTACTGCTGCTCTAAAGCCAGTGCGCTCGCCTTCCACGAGGGACTGGGCCAGGAGTTGCGGTTCTGCTATCAAGCGCCGAAGGTGCGCACTAGGTGAGTTTACCCCCCCCACTGGTCTCTATGATATAGGCCGAGAGAGAGAAAAAGAGAGACTAACGAACGAAACAGCGTGATCCATCCCTTCTGGGTGCGCACCCCCATGATTAAGCAGTTGATCGACGCCGGCAAGGAATTCCGTCAGCCCATCATAACCCCCGAGATGGTGTCGGCCGCCGTGGTCAAGCAGATCTTGATGCAGAGCAGTGGCCAGGTCATTCTGCCCAATCATCTCATGCCAATATCATTAGTGCGCGCCTTCCCCTCGTGGGTGCAGGATCTCGTGCGGAATGTCGGGTCCAAGGATTTGAAGCGGTTGCGCGAGTGGCAGGCGTCGCAGGGATTAAAACCTTGAGAACAATGTATATACCTAGAAGCCACGTGTTTGATGATTACTTGTATTGATTATAATATCTTTTTGCTTCCATGTGATTATCAATATTAGTAGTGTATAGTAGCCTTATAATGATTATTATGAATCACTCGCAAAAGCATTGGGCTTGTGACTCAAGATCGCCATTCTAATCATACCATACATTATTAATCCAAGTGTGCTATTCCCATGATTCCACAAAGCCATTGTTAATTTATAGTAGACGCGCAGTATAACCCCCATTAACAAAAATATTCAAATAACATACAAAACGGAAATCTATAGATAGCTGTATGTATATATATGACCCTATAAAACCTCCCTCAACCAGCTCTTCACCCTCTTCCCCTGCGCTGTCTCCGTCTGATCCCCCAAGTACAGATTATAGATGGGCGCCACATGGCCCTCTCTCTCGCCTACGCAGAATTCGACCCGCTCAAACCCCTGCCGGAACTTATCCACGAACTCGCGGATGATCGGCAACAGGATCTCGCTGCCGCCGGCACACACTAGCACTCTTTCCACGGGGAACTTGGTATACCAGTCCGTCGGCGCAGTGGACAGATCGGTATAGAAGTCCCGCGTCGCGGTGCCCAGGTACGCACTGGCCCAAGGCCCCGCGACCGTGGGGGTAATCAGATCGCCGCGCGAGTCGATCTCCTCGCCCGCGTAGTCGGTATTCATACTGACCCAAGGCGCGATCATAATGGCGCCGCCTAACTTGGCCTCGGTGGGAAGCGTTACCGGGGTGATGGCGGAATGCGTGTGCGCCAAATGCGAAAGCACGCCGCCGACGAGATTCCCGCCGGCAGAGTCCCCGCCTAGCAGGAGTTGCGCGGGTGCGTACCCCTGATCCAGCACGTATCGAACGGCCTCAACGGCCTGGCGCAGCTGAGTGGGATACGTGGCTGCGGGTGCCAATGAGTAGGTGAGGCTGAAGACTGCCAGGGATTTCCCTGCGCGACGGGCGTCGGCGGTCAGGCGCGCGAAGAAGTGGAAGTAGCCGACGTTGGCGGGCAGGGCGAACCCGCCGCCGTGGAACCACACCAGGACTTTGGCGTTGCCGGGGGGAGGAGAGGACGCAGGGTGTGACCCGACCCAATGGCCCAGGGCATCGTGTGGCAGAGTCACAGTCTCCGGGGCGATGCGTGAGCGACGCACGTAGCGCTCGTAGATGTGGTTTGAGGGCGGCAGTACCGCCTGCATCTGTGCCACCGAGAGGCGGGCAGTCGCCTTGCGGAAGGCGGCGTAACCTACATGAAGTAGGAGAGTTGGTGGGTGGGCAGATGAGCGCCAGAGGCCGGAGATGATGGCCCAGGCGACGGTGAGAGTGATGGAAAACAGGGCGGGCACGAAGTCTAGCTTTTCCACGAGGGACAACATGTTGATGTTGTGAAATGAACACAAGGAACTCAGATGTCAGAGAGGGTGGTGGCACATGTGCAACAGGGGATATATAGTATATGGTATATGGTATATAGTACAGAGTGTAGTGTATAGAGTATAGAGCGAAGTGATGTACGATGTACACAAGCACGAGCACGAAGTTAGGGTTGCCGGGACATGTGAGCTCGCACTGGTTGCCGCATTCGGAAAGGATGGACGGGTGGGCCTGCCATTTGCCTTCACTCTTCACAACTTTGACGATCGTCGCCTCGGACTCTTCGGTCGTCTCAATCTTCGGTCGGTATAATTATCCCCCTTTTCCCTCGGTCTTTCCCCAGACTTCTCCTCGCCGCCTCGCGACCGTTTCTGCTTTGGGTAGCCGAGGCATGTGTCTCGCTTGTTTACCCATTTTTATGGGCTCTTGCTGTGGTCTATCAATCCTTGTATAAAAATGCCTTCATCTCCTCGACATCCCGGTTCATCATCGTTATCGCTTTGTACATGCCTCATCGTTCCTTGCTTGATTGATCCACAAGAACCATGGCAGACTTCGACGTTATCATCGTCGGTGCTGGCATCTCCGGCATCAACGCCGCCTACCGGCTTCAGTCTCAATATCCCAACCTGCGATATGCCATCTTAGAAACTCGCAGCAATCTCGGCGGCACCTGGGACCTCTTCCGCTACCCGGGTATCCGCTCCGACTCGGACCTGTTTACCTTCGGGTTTGAGTGGCATCCCTGGGACCAAGGTTGTCCCATCGCCGACGGCCGGCTCATCGTGCAATACCTGCACAACGCCGCCGAGAAACACGGCATCGACAAGAAGATCCGCTTCCAACACCAGCTGCTGGGGGCGGACTGGTCGTCCGCCGACCAGAACTGGTCGCTGAGCGTCGACCACGACGGGCAGACGCATTCGCTGACGACACGTTTCCTGGTCTTCGGCAGCGGCTACTACGACTATAACCGGCCGCTGGAGGCCGACATCCCCAACCTAGAGGCCTTCCAGGGACAAACCATCCACCCGCAGTTCTGGCCCGAGGACCTCGACTATACCAACAAAAAGGTGGTCATTATCGGCAGCGGCGCCACCGCCATCACGCTGCTTCCCAAGATGGCCGAGAAGGCCGAGCACGTCACGATGCTGCAGCGCAGTCCTACGTACATCCTGTCGCTGCCCAACAAACGCCGTCCCTTGCTCAGCTACTTCCTGCCCACTGGGGTCTTCCGCCGGCTTCAGCGTCTCAATTGGATGATTACCTCGCGCTTCTTCTTTCTCTTCTGCCAAGCCCTCCCCGCCGTGGCCCGCTGGTTTCTCCGTCTGAACGTCTCCCGCCGGCTGCCGGCCCACATCCCCTTCGATCCACACTTCCGCCCGCGCTACAACCCCTGGGAACAGCGACTCTGCGTGTCGCCGGACGGCGACTTCTTCCAAAGCCTACACACCGGACGCGCCGGCGTCAAGACCGACACCATCCGGCAAGTCACGCCCACAGGCATCGAGCTGAACTCGGGCGAGACGCTAGACGCCGACATCATCGTCACGGCGACGGGCCTGCGGATGCAGATCTGCGGCGGGGCGTCGCTGACCGTCGACGGCATCCCGCAGCACATCCCGGAGAAGTACCTCTGGCGCGGCATGATGTTGCAGGACGTACCCAACGCCTTGTGCATCATCGGCTACACCAACGCCTCATGGACGCTGGGAGCCGACGCCACCGCGCAGTTCCTGGTACGACTGGTACGCGAACTGGACGCGCGGGGCGCGAAGGCCGCCGTACCGCGACTCGACGGCGCGCAGCGCGAATCCATTCAGCCGCGCCCGCTTCTCAATCTCAAATCGACGTACTTGACCCGTGCCGAGCGCGATCTGCCCAAGGCGGCGGATCGGGGCCCCTGGGTGCCGCGAGACAATTATCTAGACGATATCAAGTTCGCGCAGAAGGGGCGGATTGATGAGAGTATGGAGTTTACGGGGGAGACGAAGAAGCTGTTGTAGGATGTACGTACTAATATGAGGATATAAGGAACCCTGGAGGTGTTGATATTAGATCTGGCGTTGCTTCTCCTGTTGCTTTTTTCTTCTCGTTTTCTTTTCCTGGGGTGGATGATTTTGCCTTTCTTTTCATGAGACGATTGACATGAATAGGACTACGTGTTACGTTAACCGGATATGACATGATTACAATATACGAATCTTTCTCACGTCACTTCCTCGTCGAAAATAGGTCAATGTAACCCCGTATAATCGTCCCGAATTCGGCACTTGGCTCCGCAATTCCTTCGCATTCCGCACTTCCCCGCATTTCCACGAAACCTGCTAGTAAATTAAATAATTTAGAGATGCGCTAAGAATGGCGGAGATGGGTTTTCATTACACATGGATTGGCTTCCCGGAACTCTAATTTATTCTCCTTTTCTTTTTCTTTTTGCTGGTTTCCGGGGAAGAAAAGAGGGACCAAGCGACCTAGGGATCCGTGCGGGGAAAGAAGGTTCCAAAAGACTAAATTTAGTTGATTTGGGCTTAGGGATAGGGATTATTGGTTGGAACCTGGTTGCCATTTTGACTTTGGGTGTGGCTGCGGATATTCATGGATATTTCGAATTTCCACCAAATATTGGGACGAGATTAGCTCGACTGGTTTTCTAGACCAACACACGACAGAGCTGAATATCAAGGAGAGATTAGATAGAGTGGTGTGTTCCGACTCCGTATGTCCATTGATTTGTATTCAACCATTTTTATTACATATTATCCAGCGTACTCGCGTAACCCGTCTCGATCCTTTCACGTCGGATTCTTCGTCACATGGCAATTAGGACAAAAGGGAATGAAAGGAAAAGAAAAAGAAAAAGAAAAAAGACTATCGCGCCTCCTCGTCGCCCTTGACGCCCGAGCCTTGGTACCGACTCTGCTTCAGGTTGTTCAGGCGATCCTCCTCGCCGTCCAGCTTGTAGTTGGTCAACCAGAAACCGACGCCGCCGACGAAGGCCAGGATGGCCACGACAGTGTAGTTCCAAACCAGCAGGGGATCCACTGACAGACTGACGAGCGCCTGTCCGATGGCCGAGGAGATGGCGTTCATGAACAGCGCGACGGCCTGCACCAGGGAACGCATGTTGCGCGGAGCCTTGGTGAAGGCGTACTCGAGCGAGGTGACGGAGGCAAAGATCTCGGAGATACCGCCCAGCACATATGTCAGCGCCTGCACCCAGACGGAGATGGGCGAGTGCTTGTTCAGCTCGTCCAGGCAGTAGTTGGCCTCCTTGCCACAGTCTCCCAGCTTGTAGATGTAGTGCTGCGTCACGGCGGCAGCGACCATGGACAGCGTAGCCATCATGAATCCAGCGGTGATACGCTTCAGAGGGGTGAACTTGATGCCCATGCGGCGCAGTCCCGGGTAGAGGACCTGGTCCATGATGGGGATGGCGATGATCAGCGACAGGGGGTTAAGGTTGTTGATGATATCGTTGGGGACGCCGCCCAGTCGCATCGTGGCAGCCTGCGAGGTCAGGTTGTTCAACATCTGGTTGTATGCCAGCCCTGTTCAAGCGTCGGTCAGCGTTCCATCGAGCATGCAAGATGCAAGGGCAGAGGAAAGCGTACAGTAAAGAGGGTACCACAAGAATACCGTGCAGGCCTTGAGACCACGGGCCACCTCGTCAACCCACTCGTCGTCGAAGACCATCCATGCGGGCTTGTTGGGGCCAAGGGCGGAGGGCTTGACGGGCTCCCAGAAGGGCGTAGGGTTCTTGATGAAACTGTAACGGTCGGAATCAGCTTTTGCCTCCTCTATCGGCGGAGGAATAAAGTAACTCACAGGCGGGCAGGGTTCAGGGACCAGCGACCCTTCATGGCCATCTTCCAGACTCGGAAGGCCTGAAGGTAAACGGAACCGGTCGGCTTGACGTGGTTGTAGTTGTTGCGGCACAGGAAGAGCACCGTGGGGCAGCACATGAACAAAACAGTGGGCAGGAAGAACGACAACCAGAATCCGACGTATTTCTCCGCGTACACCATGCTGACCTGACCCAGGATAGAGCCGATGTTGATCATCAAGTAGAAGTACAGGTAGATTCGGGACACGGTGGCGGCGGGGTCCACGATGACGCGCTCGCCCGACTTCAACGTCTTGATGTAGGGGTGATCCTGGCGATACTGCTCGGCAATCAGGGTAGAGATGTTGGACCTATGAGCTCGAGTTAGTTCTGCCGCTCCACGCACTCTTCAGCGCGGATCCTTACTTGAAACCACCCGTTCCCACACCCATGATGATGAGACCGACGGCGAAACATCCAATGGCACCGTTGGGGTTGGAGATGACTTGGGGGATGGAGGAGATGATAAGGATAGTGTGACCGAGCAAGGCGGCTGCGATCGACCACATGATAGTGTTGAAACGTCCCAGGTGCTGATCAGCGACGTAGGCACCGACCAAAGGCATGACGTACGACCAGAAGGAGTTGACTGCATCCGTTAGAAGAGTGTTTTCATTTCGCTCGCTCCAGGGAGGCGAGGTACTTACACAGAGTCAGACCAGTCGACGCCTGTTGACCCATACCCAGAGCTCCGGGCACGCTGTGATCGTAACCGGCACCGGTGGTAGAACCTTCCGGCAGGGGACGCTGGATAAAGTTGACGACTGTAGGGGCGATTCTCATGGTTAGCGCAACTGGGACACCCGGGCAGAGGGTGGATGAGGGGATAGGACTTGGGGAAACGTACAAACCGCAGTGGTTCCATAGTAGGAGAAACGCTCGCAGAGTTCGACAAACGCCACGGTGTAAGCGGTCCAGGGAATGGGACCCGCGACACGACGCAGCTCTCCCAGCTCGGCCTCGGTGGGCAGCTCGAGGTGCAGGTGAGCATCGTCGCCTTCGGTGGACGAGTTGGCCACTTCCTTGGACGCGGGGACTTCCTGGATACTGGGGGAGATGGCAAGCTCCTTGTCGAGCGACTTCTTCTCGTGGGCTTCATGGGAGGCCACGTGGGAGCGCGCGACCTCCATTACATCGGCGGGATCTGAGGCATTCATGGCGCCGCAGGGACAAGCAGACGAGATCGGATCGACAGTGGGTGGGGTGGAGTCGTCTGGAGAAAAAGAAAGGGAAGAAAAGAGGAGGCCGAGAGGGAAGGCGACAGAAGAGGAAGGGATGCGACTTTAATAGCCCCGGGGGGGGGGAGGTGGGTGGGACAGACGCATCCAGGAAAAAGTGAACAGAGTCGCCGCAGCTAGCAATCCGGGCTGGTTATCGCGTGCCACAACACCTACCCAATGGGGAAGCCCAATCAGCCGGAGGAAATTAAATTATCAACAATCGGAATTATCAAGTCAGGCAGGTTCCTATCGGGTTGCCTCCTCCGCTAAAGACTGACTAGCGGCCTGGTCTGGCAGCGGATTGCACCACCGTGGCCACCAACCATAGTTCATCTCCTCCATAGTTCCCTGGGCTTTATCGCTGCGACCTGAGACGATGGCCATGTAACCGTCGGTAACCGTGCTTGTCCTTCTCCTCTTCCGTTCCTATTTTCTTTTTTCTCTCTCTCTCTCTTTCTTTCTTTCTTTGCTTTTTCCTTTTGTGTTCTATTATTCATTTGATTTTCTTATTTATTTATTTTTTACCTTTCGGAAGGAGGGCCAGAAGCGGGCTAACCTCTTCTTGGCGCATTGGACAGGCGAGGACAGGCGAGGACTGGCGAGGAGTGGCACTCCGGAATAGTCTGGGCACTACGGTTACTACTGGCAGTTTCGGGCCCACCCGACGCATGAGCATCGAGCATTTTGGCGAGCAGCCAGTGACAGCGACTCTCTTGAGCTGGCTGATAAGCGGAAGACACCAAGGCGGCATAGCGGGCCTTGGCGGGGGCTTGAGGGGCGTCGGACAAGTGCAGGGATTGGCCGAGGGGACAGTGGCGGAAATAAGCACGGGGCTTGGCACGGACCTTGGCTGGCAGGCTGGGATGCAACCCTACCGCTTGGCTGATAGGAGGGGGGCCAATTATCGTCCGCTTGGCCATGTGGTTGAGGTCCCTCCCCCGGATAGACCCCCGTCCAAACCGGGCCCAGAGCTGGACGACCGGCGGGCCTCCATCGCGCCATCGCGCCGCCATATCACTATCTCTCACTTGTCCTCGGCATAGTCAGTGTCACCGCTCGGACTGCTGTCTAAGATAACATGATTCAAAAATTTAAGAAATATCCGACTCCACCCGCACATATCAATCAGTCCCTTGATATAGCGCCTTATCGGGATCCAATCCGGTGTCAGGCAGGTCCATCCCGGTCAACGGCGTGTTGGCCTTGCAGTTGCCACCTTGATAAGGACTGGTCGTCCCCATAGAGTTCCTGGAGAAGGAGGGGAAGGACAGGGAGCTGTCCAGGTTACCCCGTACACGGAGGAGATGAGGGCGCATTAGGAGGGCGCTATTACTAACGGGAACTGCTCTGATAGCTTCTCGCAGGGTCCAGGATCGGGCATTAAATTAAATCACTGCGCTAGACCGCATCCATCATTCTAGCCCCTGTCGTGAGCGTGAGAGTGACCTCTCGTACTACCTGACCTGACTGACAGTCTGACTCTCATATCAATGGACTATTGACTATCTACACCTCAACAGGGACTAGTCACCCTCCCTATCGTAGACCCTGCAGCTCATTCGGTTTTATCGCCGAACTCGCGGTTCTTCCGTGCGTTGCCTTCCAGCCCGAACATCACCTCCCCCATGCCCGGAATCTGCATATCAAACGTGTCGCGCACCACCGCGTACTGGTAGTACCCGCATCGCGCGATCGGCTGCGTCTTGCGCACGTCCAGGATGCCGTCCGTCAGCACCTCGTCCTTGATATGGACCGCCACCACCCGCGCGATAATCACGTCCACCGTGCCCATGGGTGGATTTCCGGGCAGCCGCACGGTGGAGTGGTAGCGACACTCGAACTTGACCGGGGACTCTTCCACCATGGGCACCTGGACCAGTCGGGCAGGCTCCTTGTGCACCCCCGCCCGCTCGAACTCGTCGACTCCGTAGGGGAACTGCTGGGCCGAGACGTTGACCGCCTCGCGCAGATCCCAGGTGGCCAGGTTCCAGACGAATTCGCCCGTCGCCTCGGCGTTGACCACCGTGTCTTTGCGGCTGCCGTCGGCCGTCTGGTTGGACGAGAACATCACGTACGGCGGGTCAAACGTGAGATTATTGAATTGCGAGTACGGCGCCAAGTTGGCTTGGCCGTCTTTGCTCTGCGTCGAGATCCACCCGATCGGTCGCGGAATAACACAAGCCTGTGAACGTGGGAACTATTAGTTATCTGGTCGGTCTGTCGCATGCTATGCTCTGCTCTTGTCTGTCAACCCACCTTGAAAGGATCCCGCGGCAGGTTGTGTTCGGTCACGCCGGGCTCGTAAAACATAGTGGCAGCTGACGGGGCTAGAGTGGCGATGCTTATGCTTCGTGCGTTACACTGCAATTGTCGGTTCTCTACGACCTCGCCTCTCTTGGGGATTCGCGACTTAATAAACACTCGGTGGTTGTACTGTACAAGAGACAAGCATCAAATTGCCCCCTCTTCAACTCCCGTTCAACTCCCGACAAAACGTTCCGAGTCCCACCAGTCCCACTCGTGGGGACCGAGCGCCCGAACTCTCCGAACTATACGCTTCTGCAAATGGTTCCAGGTTTCATTGCCATGGTGACATATTCATAGGTAATAATACATCAATTGATCGGTATAAATGGCATTCTACAGAAGACACATAAGCGAAATTAACAAGGAAGGTACTTCGAATCAATTTTGCCGGCTCAAAACAGCCAAACATGCAGCTACAAACTCCTATCCGCTCTCTAAACCTTCGCTGCAGCAACGATAAAAACCCAATACCCGCAGGCGGCGAGATTGATCATATTCAAGATCCGCCCGACCAAATCCTCCATATCCTGCCGATTTGAAGCAGAAACGTCCTCGCGCGTCGTTATGCATACTTGGGGATTGAACCCCAACTGCGCATCCACAACCAGATCAAACTGGATGTCCACTAGTTCCGTGTTAAATTCTTCGCAAAGCCGGATCATGAAATTACGCAGGGAAGGCGACTTCTGCGACTCTCTCACGGCGGCTTTCATGTACAATAGCTCCTCTGACGTGGAGAACGTGTTGGGGTTCCTTGTGCCCGATGTTCGAGAACGGACTGCCCTCTCTAAGTGCTCTTCAAGGGAGAGCTTTGTCTCTGCGGAAGATCCAGTGTTGGATATATTGTGCCCCATCTTGTCCGTGGTCTTGGCTTTTGTCGTGCCCAATCTATCCCTGGTTCTGGACAAGGGGCCTGGGCGGCGATGTGGGGTTGGATTTTCGATCCTCTAATGATGCGAATCGCCTTGGGGAAGAAGATAGGGTTGGTACGTATCTCTTGGCTTCTTAGTCTCGATGGATATCACCGTGTCGTGATGTTGAAGAAGGAAGGGTAGGTGTCAGAAAAGAAAATGCTAAGTAGGTGGAAGGGTGGCTTTTAGACATCAATCGTGGCCTTCCTACAGACTGAAACAGCTACTTTACGACAAATTTCATCTTTTTGTTTAAACAAAGCAAAGATACCCGTGATCACACTGTTTGCTGAAAATCAATTAAGAATAGCTGTTTAAGCGAACCCCCCTCAAACAGGTCTCAACGAATCAGAAGAGTAGAAGAATACTTCAATTACGGCTCGAAAAATCAGCAGTGGTTTATCTATCAGGACATATTGATATTCCTGAGAAGACAGTATCCTTTGTTTGTACATGATCTGAATCTTGGAGAGGCCTCAATGTGCTTGATGTGCTTTTCTTTATCCCACAACCAAACGCTTTTGCCTCTACGGGTCGTTATTCCACCAGCAGCGATGTCTGAAACATGACCTATGATTATGCTTCGGCTGACAAAAGACATAGGGGACTTAGAAGAGCCTGGTCGTCATCACGTGATACCATCCTGCCGGACCGTTGTGATCTTTGCGGGTGATCAGTCCAATGATAAATTTACGTAGACTTGCTAGAGAGTGATGAAATAAGAGAGATGAAAGAGGTGTCTCGCTAGAATAGACAATCAGCGCAGTAGAACGAGAAAATGCTCAGAGTTGGCCGGAAACGGATAGTATATATTTTTTTCAAAATCTAAACACAGTGCACTCAAGTAATGATACATCCGAGAGCTTTATAGTTAGCAGAACACTGGCTACTATGCTAACCTGTAACTAGGTTTATGAATTCTGGTCAACGAACAGGTCCTCGAGGAACTGCTCATAGAGACCAGAAATTGACGGTAATTCAGAGGTGTAGAATCCTTGAATTGATTGAAGACCGCTGACTAGGATATGCACTAGGTAAGCCATATCGGGTAAATATTGGACCACTGATATTCGCTTATGGCCTTGCACCTGCCTATTATAGTTAGCATGCATATCAGCTGACCCACACTTCGGCCGTAGCTAGATAGCCTCGCTGCAGAGCTAGAGCTTCATACAATTCAAGCATCCTACACCTGCAGTTCCGTCAGTGAGCGATGCCATACAACAAGCATACCAACAGCAATGAAAAGCTAGCAGGGCTGCACACACCGTACGAATGCCAGCCCGACCGTGCCGAGTGAGTTCAAGACGACTGCACCTGAAACCCGAGAAACCTCCGGTGTGGGCTTGCAATGCCCCGAGCCTCCGAGCCTCCGAGCCCCCAAGACATCATCATTGTATAGCCCGATCCAGAAAAACACATCGATTTCAGTCCCCAATTCTGGTTCCGACTGATCCGACTTGCGAAGATGTCTCGTTTATATAAGTCGGGCCTCTGGATGTCCCAGTCAGCTCAGCCAACGGACTCAATTTCATCGTTATCACGAAGATCAAAACGCAGTCATGTCTGAACAGCAACAACCTCATCTTTGCTTCCGCTCTTTCATCGACGCCCTCAAGGCAGACGATGACCTTGTAGAGATCGATACCCCTGTTGATCCGAACCTCGAGGCCGCAGCCATCACCCGACTCGTCTGCGAGACCAACGACAAGGCACCCTTGTTCAACAATGTCATCGGCACGCAGAACGGCCTCTTCCGCATCCTGGGTGCCCCTGGTTCCCTGAGGAAGCCCTCCGCCGATCGTTACGGCCGTCTCGCTCGCCACCTCGCCCTGCCTCCGACCGCGTCCATGCGTGAGATTCTTGACAAGATGCTGTCTGCCAGCAGCATGCCTCCCATCCAGCCTACAATCGTGCCCACCGGGCCATGCAAGGAGAATGTCCTCGAGGAGAGTCAGATCGACCTGACCAAGCTCCCTGCTCCGCTCATTCACCAATCCGATGGCGGCAAATATATTCAAACCTACGGCATGCATATCGTCCAGTCGCCCGATGGAAAATGGACCAACTGGTCGATCGCTCGCGCCATGGTGCACGATGAGAAACATTTGACCGGCCTTGTGATTCCGCCTCAGCACATTTGGCAGATCTACGAAATGTGGAAGAAGGAAGGACGGGACGTTCCCTGGACTCTGGCCTTTGGTGTCCCGCCCGCAGCCATCATGGCATCTAGCATGCCCATTCCCGACGGCGTAACGGAGGCGGGCTACGTGGGCGCCATGACCGGATCTCCCCTGGAGCTGGTTAAGTGTGACACGAACGATCTGTACGTTCCGGCCACATCGGAGATCGTTCTCGAGGGTACCTTGTCCATCACCGAAAGCGTGCCCGAGGGCCCGTTCGGTGAAATGCACGGCTATGTGTTCCCTGGCGACGCGCATGTCTGTCCCAAATACAAGGTGAACCGCATCACCTATCGGAACAACCCCATCCTCCCTATGTCGTCCTGTGGTCGATTGACCGATGAAACGGTATGTTCCCAGACTATAATCGAGTTACAGGATAATAGCTAACTTGCATCAGCACACAATGATCGGATCCCTGGCCGCGGCTGAGATCCGCAAGATCTGTCAGCAGAACGACCTTCCCATAACCGATGCCTTCGCGCCCTTCGAATCCCAAGTGACCTGGGTTGCGCTGCGAGTCGACACAGCCAAGCTGCGCAGCCTGAAACTCACCTCCCTAGAGTTGCGCAAGAAGGTCGGTGACCTTGTTTTCAACCACAAAGCCGGATATACCATCCATCGACTCGTGTTGGTGGGCGACGACATTGACGTCTACGACGGCAAGGACGTGATGTGGGCATTCTCCACGCGGTGTCGCCCGGGAATGGACGAGACCTTGTACGAGGACGTCCGCGGTTTCCCGCTCGTGCCGTACATGTCGCATGGAAATGGCCCTAAAGCCCAGGGAGGCAAGGTGGTTTCGGATGCTCTGATGCCTACGGAGTATACCACCGGCCGGGACTGGGAGGCGGCCGACTTTAGGAGTTCCTACCCGGATGAGCTCAAGAAAAAGGTGCAGAGCAACTGGGAGAAGATGGGATTTAGCAAGCTGGAGTAAATGTTATTCTTTTGTTGGTTTAGATTGGTATATTGTTGGTGTTTGTATAGAATGAATAGAGTTGTATATTATAAAGATGTAATCATACTTGCGAAAGAACACACAATTCATAAGAAAAGTCCACATCTTGCATGTCCAAACAAACATCTGGTCAGTAAAATCAACACAGGCAGCAATGAAAAGGATTCCTGGGCATTCAGGCCTGTCGCCGCATTCCCCAAACAGGAAGGCCGGAGTCAGGCCTGACTCAGGCCTGACTCAGCGACGCTCCGAAGGGCCGAGCGACACAACCAAGCATCCAGTCCAAGACACCAAGACACACCGTCGGAAAATGGCCGCCAATAATAATAATAATAACAATCACCCCAACCGGCAGGAGATCGATCGAGTACTGGGGTTGAAACGCAAGCAGCAACGCGAGCAAAAGGCCTGCTATCCCTGTCGCCAACGGAAGGTGAAATGCGACAGCACGCTGCCGTGCAAGACCTGTCGCCGGCGCGGCCATCCGGAGATCTGCGCGTACGATGTAGAGGAATCTAACGCTCGAGCGAATCATCCCGCGGAGAGGCGCTTTAATTCTCCGCCGGACTTGAACACATGGGCGTCTGGGGATGCTGTGACACCGCAGTCGATCATGGCAGCCGGACCGCCGACACCCCGGCAGTCGGGTTCGCAACTGCAGCCTCCGGATCAGGCCGCGAGTGCCTCCTTGCAGAGGAATTCGTCAATGGATGGGCCAGAGAACGAGTATATCTATTCGGGAGATAACTCGATCGTGTCGATTGTGCGCAATCGCACACACGATGCCAGCGGGTCGATCGCCCACGAGGTTGGCTCGGTCCTTGGCTTGCAGAACACTTATGGTAGTTACCCGTTTATGGATCCCAAAACGCCAGAGGAACGGTGGCAAGAGCTTGTTCGAATCATTCCGCAGCGGACAGAAGTGTTGAAGTGCGTGGTACTTCCCCCTGTCGGGTCCGTGACTAACGCTGGGCAGGTTCTTTCATTTCTACCGTCTTTCGGCTTACCCGTTCAACCCGATCTTGGTGGACATTGAGCGGTTTGAGATCGACCTCTGTACCTACCTCAATGCATATGCCTCAGGGGAGTTCCGTGATAATTCACAGATATCGGACAAATGGGCCACGGATCGATCAATCGGTCATATCAGCTTGTTGCTTGCTACGTTGGCTGCGGGAGCTCATTATTCTGATTTAGAACATCCGCAGCGAACGGAAGTCTGCCATGACTTTGGTAAGTGGCTTTCGACCTGGACGGATGTGCCTCTGACACTGGGAATTAGCCCGTCGGTCGTTTCAGGCTCTTCGTCTGGCCAACTTTCTCTTCCGACCGTCAATGGACATCATCCAGACAATGTTGATTGTGGGAAACACTCTACAAAATAACGGTCAGTCGGAAGCGGCATGGGCTCTGCTTGGGACGACAGTTCGATTGGCCCAGACGCTGGGTCTGCACACAGAGAAGAGTACCGCGCGGTTGCCTGGATACATACAATTGAAAGCCCGGAAGTTGTGGTAATTAGCTATGATCAGGGTACCGATTTCTCGTCTGCATCAGCGGCTGACTGGTGTAGGTTCACCATTGTGTGGCAAGACAGCCTCCTCTGCCTATGCTATGATCGACCTCCCGTCGTATCTATTGCCGGCTGGACGCCGGACAACTCAATTTTCAATCGACTGGATCTATCTTTTACCGAAATAATGCATTACGTGTGCCGGATAGCGCTGGGGCTTACCACCAGCGAAGTTCGCGATGCGCAGGAAGTCACTCGGGCACTCGAGATGCTGAACTCCTTGGATGGAGTCTTCCAACGTGCCCAGCCGCACTTACGCAACCGCGGTGATTGCAGAACGTTACATCATAATTTGGAACATCTGGCCCTGAAAATGCATCTTTCGCTTGCCGGTTCGGTCCTGAGTCGCCCAGCGCTCAAAAGCTCTCAAGTTCGGGAGGAGCAGTCGTACGACATTTTACGAACACGCGCGAAGAGCAGCCTTATAGATGCTTCCAAAGCATTCCTCGAGTTTCAGGCCTTGAGTATTGTGCCTTTGCGGAGCTGGTCGATGGTGCACACGGTGCTCAGCTCGACATTGCTGCTGTGCATCTGGGAAGAAACCCGGAACGACGCGGAATGTCGCGACCTGCAGCAACGGGTCATCGAAGTGTTCTCTGCCGCCGGATCGGTAGGCAGCGTAGGCAACGCGGCCTCGCAGAACGGTCAGTGGCTGTCGGAACGGCACATCCGGGCCTTGATTACCCTACGCAACGCGGTGGGGAACGCTCTGGATCAGGGCAGGGAGCAAGGCAATCCCGGTGAAAATCCTCCGTACTTGGAAGCGTTATTTCCAGAAAACCAGTCAGTCTCCACTCCTTGTGGGCCGTTCTGCTGCTGACAAGTCTTGCCAAAAACCGTAGGTTTTTCCCCGTGTTTCCCGAGGGTTATGGAACTTTGGACCAGACGGGAGTATCACCGATCTCGTACCTGGACTCGATCATGAACGGTAAGAGCCAGATACCAAAGCGCGTAAAGAATGTTTACTGAGGGACTGGAAGTGCCCTTATTTGATTTCTCGCAGGAAAACGGCTTTCTGTAGTCGAGATGGGGCAGGATCCACAGCCGTTGGGATGTCGCCGTCGGTGCCCTCGGGGCCTCGGAGCCTCGGGGCCTCGACGATGGAATTCTGGAAAATGTTTGAAACATCAGAAATTGACAGGCCAAAGTGGGCGAGACTCGCGCCACTCGGTTTTATAAGTATGTCTTCTCTCTGGACTGACCGGTTTCGAACAAATCATCATCATCCTGACCATTACTTCTCACTTTGCAACGAAGCAGTCAGTCCTTATATCCCGACTGCGAATCACTCTACATACCACCAACAAACACGAACACATGCTTGATTCCATCTTCTCGGGCTCCTCTACGCCCTCCTCCACTCGGACCCCTCCTAGCCCGACTGAAATGGACGTGAGTCAGTCTCGTCCCGCCAATCCCCCGCCGGCCAGACGCCGTCGCATCGTGGTTGCCATGACCGGAGCGACAGGGGCAGTTCTCGGCATCAAGGTTCTCATTGCGCTACGGCGCCTGAACGTGGAAACCCATCTGGTTTTGAGTAAATGGGCCGAGGCAACAATCAAATACGAGACGGACTACCATCCGTCGAACGTGAAAGCGCTGGCAGACCATGTCCACAACATCAACGACATGGCGGCCCCGATTGCCAGCGGCTCCTATCGCACCGACGGAATGATTGTGGTACCCTGCAGCATGAAGAGTTTGGCAGCCATCTACACGGGCTTCTGCGACGATTTGATCTCGCGTACGGCCGACGTCATGCTCAAGGAGCGCCGGCGTTTGGTACTGGTAGCGCGCGAGACGCCGTTGAGTGAGATTCATCTTCGGAACATGTTGGAGGTGACTCGGGCCGGTGCCATAATTTTTCCACCTGTGCCGGCCTTCTACATCAAGGCCGGCGGGTTAGAAGAGCTGGTCGATCAAAGCGTCGGACGCATGCTGGATCTTTTTGATTTGGACACGGGCGATTTCGAGCGATGGAACGGGTGGGAGAAATGATTACTGAACAGCGCCCGACGGATTTCTTTCTTTTTTTGGCTTATACCCTAGACTCGACTTTCTGTATAATAGACATAATATCACGATAGACTTTCTTGGATTGCATCTCGCTCAGGGGACGGAGAGGGGAAAGAGGAAAGCGTGCCAGGCACCAGCCAGCATCGGTTGCGAACTGACCCCGACGAGAGTTGACGCTATTTGGCTGGGCAAACAAGGACCGCCTGTGAGATGAGTGAATTGAGTTGGACAACCGCCGATCACATCCGAAGTCTGAGGAATTTCCCCGCGTTTGACCCCGCAGAATTGGCCGATGGAGAGTGAGAGGTGGATGAAGGAAGTGTAATTGATTTCTCCTCCTGGCCTTTCTAGGTGAATGCTGACGGGCGAAGGATTCTAGCTGTTCCCCTCCTGCAGAATGACGGCCAACCGTTGCATTCTCCTCCCCTGTCGGTCAACTCGGATGGGGCGAAGATGCCCTAACTCTCTTGAATAACTGCAAAATCACCGAGCTGGTCTGTTCCCAGCCTCGGCTCTTCACGTGTTGCGCATTCTACTTGCAGCGGTTTTGCTATCCTTGGACTCTCCGGGGATCCCTGTCTTGCTATCGGCTGACCCTGGGATCCTTGTCCACGAGGAAGGTCGTGCATAGTGACCGTGACTGACATGCATCCGGCTGCCTAGAACGAGTGTCATCCTCGTCTATTCTGGCCGACGAGCTAAAAATGATACGATGAATCATGGCCTCCAACCGAGGAGCCACATGGATGACCCTGATGAACGAGAAAGAGCAGGAGAACGGATCAGAGAAGCCAAGCAAGGGATGAACATGAGCAGGAACGCCAGTGAATGAGCTAGTCAGTCCGCCATGTAGATATAGATCGACCTGGTTCCCCCTCTCCAAACGAGGAGTTCTTCTTTTCTTCACCGCGATCAGGTCTCCACCCGGCATCATGATCTTCATCTCTTCCTTTCTCCTGTCTTTGCTGGTCGTCTCCCCGGCCCTGGCGGCGCCTGCCAAGCGCGCCGCGCCCACCGTGACCATCGCACACCCCGAGGCTACCATCGTGGGAAGCTCGGGGTCTCGGGTTGAGAGTTTCAATGGTGTGCCGTTCGCGCAGCCGCCGACCGGGTCGCTGCGATTGAAGCCGCCTAAGCCGATAGAGTCCTCACTGGGCACCGTCGAGGCGACAGGCATCGCCATGTCATGTCCGCAATTCTTCTTCTCGACGGACAACACCGAATTTCCCGGGTCGGTGGTGGGCATGCTCGCCAATATTCCTATCTTCCAGAAGGTCACCAACGCCGGTGAGGATTGCCTGTCCGTGAACATTCGGCGGCCGGCCGGCACGACGGCAGACAGCAAACTGCCCGTGCTGGTGTGGATCTACGGCGGTGGGTTTGAGCTGGGATCGTCGTTCATGTATGACGGTGCGCCGCTGGTGCGCAGCTCCATGGATAAGGATATGCCGATCGTGTTCGTGGCCATCAGTTACCGCGTGGGCGGCTTCGGCTTCATGCCGGGCAAGGAGATCCTGGCCGACGGCGCGTCCAACCTGGGTCTGCTGGACCAGCGCGCTGCTCTGGAATGGGTGGCCGATAACATCGGCGAGTTTGGCGGCGATCCCGAGAAGGTAACAATCTGGGGCGAGTCTGCCGGCGCCATCTCGGTGTTCGACCAGATGCTGTTGTACGGCGGTGACATCGACTACAAGGGCAAGCCCTTGTTCCGTGGCGCCATCATGAACTCCGGCGGCGCCGTGCCGGCGGACCCAGTGGACAGCGCCAAGGGACAGGCGGTATATGATAAGGTGGTGGACTACGCCGGATGCGACTCGGCAAGTGACACGCTGGAGTGTTTGCGGGGGCTGGACTACACAGACTTCCTCAACGCGGCCAACTCGGTGCCGGGACTGCTGAGTTACCACTCAGTGGCGCTGTCCTATCTGCCTCGACCGGATGGCAAGGTGCTGACCGACAGTCCGGATGTGCTGGGCAAGCAAGGGAAGTATGCGAAGGTGCCGTTCATCATCGGCGACCAGGAGGACGAGGGCACGCTGTTCGCACTGTTCCAGTCGAACATCACGACAACCGACGACCTGGTCGGCTACTTCGAGAAGTACTTCTTCCACGGCGCGTCGAAGGCGCAGCTGAAGGAGCTCGTCAGCACCTACTCCAGCATAAGCACGGACGGTTCGCCCTTCCGCACGGGGATTTTCAACAATTGGTACCCGCAGTTCAAGCGCCTGGCCGCCATCCTGGGTGACCTGACCTTCACGCTGACTCGGCGCGCGCTGCTCAAGTTTGCGCACGACGCGCACCCCGACGTGCCTAGCTGGTCCTACCTGTCGTCCTACAACTACGGCACGCCGGTCATGGGCACATTCCATGGCAGCGACATCCTGCAGGTCTTCTACGGTATTCTGCCCAACTACGCGTCGCGGTCCATCCACACGTACTACTTCAGCTTCGTGTACGATTTGGACCCGAACGCGCGACGAGGCAACTTTATGGAGTGGCCGCAGTGGAGCGAGGACCAGCAGTTGATGAACTTCAGGGCAAATTCGGGAAAGTTGCTGAAGGATGATTTCCGATCGGAGGCGTACCAGTTTATTTTGGATAATGTGGATTCGTTCCACATATAAGCACCTGGTGTCGGTCCAACTAGCCTTTTTATCCGCTCGCTTAAAAGGGAGAGACAAAGAAAGATCATGCAAGCAAAGTTCTGCAGGTCAGGCGGGGACGATTGACAGGGGACGGCGATTCCCCGGGAATATTATAGATTAGTGGCTGCAGGCAGAGGCGATGATTGGCGTCGGACTTGTACATACCTTAGTCTAGTCGAGTCTATATATTCTGCTATACAACGGGGGTGTCTTCAGGCGAGACGGTGGCCTGATTTGACCTTGTCTATAAATTGGCCACATTTCTTGGTTTATCCCGAGAAGATTCACTCCTCATCTGTTCTTTCTACTTTGCTTTTGGTGCATCTTCACCATGAAGTCCCTACACTTCCTACTGGGATTCATTTCCCCTTCCTTGGCTGTTCCATCTCTCTTCCCTCGTCAGTCCGGTCTCGACACATGGCTTGAGCAGGAAGAAGACATCTCTCGCACGGCGATCTTGAATAATATCGGCGCCGACGGGGCCTGGGTGCCAGGTGCGCGCTCTGGTGTCGTGATTGCGAGTCCGAGTAGGAGTGATCCTGATTGTACGTTCTCTCTCGTCTTTCTTTTCCTCAAACATCTCTTGGATTAAATTGCTTGATTTCCCTGACTTCTTCTCATTCCGAGGCACCCCTAACATTCTACAGACTTCTACACATGGACTCGTGACTCCGGCTTGGTCCTCAAGACCCTGATCGACCTGTTCCGCGACGGTGACAAGGCCCTGCTGCCCACCATCGAGCAGTTTGTCACCTCGCAGGCCCGCATCCAGGGCGTGTCAAACCCTTCCGGTAATTTAGCCAGCGGGGCAGGTCTCGGCGAGGCCAAGTTCAACGCCGACGAGAGCGCTTTCACAGGCGGTTGGGGCCGACCGCAGCGAGACGGGCCGGCGCTGAGGGCTACGGCGTTGGTGGGCTTTGGAGAGTGGCTAGTTGTATGTTTCCTCCTCTATCTATCTTTCCGTTCGGTGTTTCTAAGGGTTGGGAATGAAGGGGATGCAGGCTGAATGACTGACTAGCTCTGCAGGACAACGGTTACACGGCCGTGGCAAAGGACATCATCTGGCCGGTCGTGAGGAATGATCTGTCGTATGTGGCGCAGTACTGGAACCAGACGGGTTTTGGTGAGCTCCTCCTCTTCCGCCTTTCTGTCCGAGATGAATGTGCTAACGAAGAGCAGACCTCTGGGAAGAAGTGCAGGGATCGTCTTTTTTCACCATCGCCGTGTCGCACCGCGCCCTAGTCGAAGGCAGCGCCTTCGCCAAAAGTGTCGGCGCATCATGCTCCTACTGCGACTCGCAGGCTCCCCAGATCCGATGCTACCTGCAATCCTTCTGGTCGGGATCCGGCAAGTACATTCTCGCGAACTTTGGTGGCGGACGCACTGGCAAAGACGCCAACACCCTGCTGGGCAGCATCCATACCTTCGACCCGGCCGCGGCGTGCGACGACGTGACCTTTCAGCCATGCTCGCCGCGCGCCTTGGCGAACCACAAGGCCGTGGTAGATTCGTTCCGGTCCATCTATGCCATTAACGCGGGCCGCAAGGCCAACGAGGCTGTCGCCGTGGGTCGCTACGCCGAGGACGTCTACTACGGGGGCAACCCGTGGTTCCTGACGACTCTGGCCGCGGCGGAGCAGCTGTACGATGCGCTGTATCAGTGGGATAAGATGGGTCAATTGAGCATCACCGATGTGTCATTGCCCTTCTTCCAGGCGTTGGACAGTTCGGCCAGCGTGGGGAGCTACGCGTCGTCGAGCGCAAAATATACAAGTTTGGTTAATGCCGTCAAGACGTATGCGGATGGATTCGTGAGTGTCGTGGTATGTTTGTTGCCTTACTTCCACTACAGTGAAAGTGCCCAGATAGAATCAGGTCAGTCTAACCACGCTACCAGCAAACCTACGCCGCGTCCAACGGGTCCATGGCCGAACAAATCACCCGCGCAGACGGCAAGCAGACGTCGGCACGCGATCTCACCTGGTCATACGCCGCTCTGCTGACGGCCAACCGTCGTCGCAACGCCGTGGTGCCACCGTCCTGGGGCGAGACCGCGGCGACATCCCTGCCGACCAAGTGCACCGCCACCTCCGCAACGGGGACCTACTCCAGCGTCGCCGTCACCAGCTGGCCGGCTATCGGAGATACCCCGGGCACGTCGGTCCCCTGCGTGTCGCCCACGGCGGTGGCCGTGACGTTCGAAGTGACGGCCACGACGGTCTATGGCCAGGACATCAAGGTAGTCGGCTCGATCGCGGAACTGGGATCCTGGAGCCCGTCCAGTGCGATCGCGTTAAGCGCGGACCGCTACACGAGCAGCAACCCGCTGTGGTATGGCACGGTCAACGTGCCGGTGGACAAGACGTTCGAGTACAAGTATATTCGCGTGCAGAATGGCGCGGTGACCTGGGAGAGCGATCCGAATCGCAGCCTCAGCGTGGCAGGTGGCTGCGGAGTCAGTGGGAAGACGCAGAAGGATACATGGCGGTGATCGCTTCCTGTCACTGCTATTGCTTTGCATGAAGTCGTCCGCGTTCAGGAATCTCGGTTAACTTAGTGATTCCTTAGCAGATGAGCTCATCTTAGAGTCGAGCACGTAATCGGGCCGCGGTGGAGCCTTTTCCTTCGTTCTTTTTCTGCATGTTTATAGTCAATTTATTGCATAAACAGGTGTATCGTTGACCTGTAGAGTATCAGAAAGCTATTGCTGGCAACCGTAACACTTGGAATTAATAAGCTGGCAGATGGTCAGGAACAAGAGGTCAATAGTTTCACCCGACGAGCCCCCGAACACAACCCTAAGCGGCCGCCCCAAGAATCAATAAACTCCACCGGTGATCACTACCCAATGGCCCGTTTATTGGACGATCGTGATGCAATAAGCCACTAAAAAGAGAAGCTCCGACTTCTCCACCGAATCTGCACGATCGTCGGCAATAGCATCATCCGGTGGGCCACATTGTAGCCGAGCCACCCCTTGCATTCGCCTGAGAGCATTTCAGAGGGGAATGTCTCTGCGATGAAGGTCCTTCAGAGATCCAACTTCTTTTTAACCGACTCAGGAACGGCTGCGATGGCATCATCCCATCGACTTCACGCGCCATCTGTCAGTTAATCTACACATTGTGGCAGCTTGTCCATATCTCCGCATATATAGAGGCACCTCGTCCAGCTAGCTTATACCCCCCTCTCGACCAGATCCAGGCCAATTCCTGTCTTATTAGCAGCATGAAGATCACCGCATTGGCCGCGCTCTCCGGTCTGGCCGTCTCGCAGGCCACCTCCCAGCAAACCCTTGGGAAGGGCAAACCGCCCAACTTCCTCTTCGTGTTGACCGACGACCAGGATCTGCAGCTCAATTCGCCCGCCTACACGCCGAGTATTCTGCATCGCATCAAGGAGAAGGGCGTGGACTTTACGAATCATTTCGTCACCACGGCGCTGTGCTGTCCGTCGCGCGTGAGTCTCTGGACGGGACGACAGGCGCATAACACGAATGTCACGGACGTGAGCCCGCCATGGGGTACGTATTCCTGGCATTGACTGTCCAGAACTCATACAGAGTACCTCGGCAAGCGGATCTAACAGTCCGCAGGAGGATATCCCAAATTCGTCTCGCAAGGGTTCAACGACAACTGGTTCCCCGTCTGGCTGCAACAAGCCGGATACAACACCTTCTACACGGGAAAGCTGTTCAACGCGCATAGCGTCACGAGCTACAACGACCCCTTCGTCAAGGGCTTCAACGGCTCTGACTTCCTGCTCGACCCTTTCACCTACTCCTATTATAATTCGACCTACCAGCGGAACCACGAGCCGCCGCGCAGCTACGAGGGCCAGTACACGACGGACGTGATCACCGAGAAGGCGCTGGGATTCCTGGACGACGCGCTGGAGGGCGATCGGCCGTTCTTCTTGACGGTGTCGCCCATCGCGCCGCACTCGAACATTGATAAGTTGGGGGCGTCCAGTCCGACGATCATGGGCGAGCCGGTTCCGGCGCCGCGACATGCGCATCTGTTTGCCGATGCGAAGGTGCCTCGGACGCCGAGCTTTAACCCCGTTAACGTAGCTCTACCCTGCTCCTGCTTTTGCTTTCTGAGGACGTTCCTGGCTAACGAGAATGCAGTACACCGGACCCAGCTGGCTGAGCAACCTCCCTCTGAAGAACCAGACCGTGATCGACTACGAGGACCACTATTACCGCCAGCGACTGCGCTCGCTGCAAGGCGTCGACGAGCTCGTGGACCAGCTTCTCGACCGACTAGAAGAGAGCGGCGAGATCGACAACACGTACATAATCTACTCGTCGGACAACGGGTTCCACATCGGCCAGCACCGTCTGCCGCCGGGCAAGACGACGGGATTCGAAGAGGACATCCGCGTGCCGTTTTATATTCGCGGACCGGGCATCCCGGAGGGTAAGACGGAGGACAGCGTGTCGACGCATATCGATCTGGTGCCGACGTTCTTCGAGTTGGCGGGGATTCCGTTGCGCAAGGACTTTGACGGCACGCCGATGCCCTTGAAGAAGACCGGGTCGAAGTCGGTGGCGCATGAGCATGTCACGGTGGAGTATTGGGGGAGGGGAGTCATTGAGGGTGAATATGCTGCCATTGGTATGTTTTAAATGCTCTCATTGTTGGTTCCGCCTCTCTCATGGGTATGAGGGGAGATGGATATTTGAAGTCCAAGGGTTTAACAAGAAAACAGGCCCCGGTGGTTCAACCAACATGCCCAACAACACCTACAAGTCGGCGCGCCTCATCGGCGAGGATTACAACCTCTACTACTCGGTCTGGTGCACCAACGAGCACGAACTCTACGATCTCTCGGTACGTGCTGCTCCCTTCGCCCATGCCTGGTCAATACCAGATATACGATATACTGACATAAATAGACGGACCCCTACCAACTGCACAACCTTTACACAACCAAGAACGGCACGACGCTTCTCTCGCGCCCCCTCCCAGCGCTGATCAACCGACTCGACGCCCTTCTCCTCGTGCTCAAGTCCTGCCAGGGCGCCACCTGCATCAAGCCGTGGGAGGTTCTGCATCCGGACGGAAAAGTGCAGAGTCTGCGCCAGGCGCTGGACTCCCGGTACGATGCCTTCTACCGTCAGCAGCCGAAGGTGTCGTACGAGACGTGCCTAGACGGATATCTGGTCGGCAATGAGGGTGCGCAGGTGGGATTGGAGTTCCGGGATGGGTTGAGCTGGGATGCGTGGGCTTGATCTATCTTACTGATGGATAAGTAATGATACCAGATGTATGTGTGTATATAGTCTGTGATTGAAATGAATCATGACCTCTGTCTCATACTCCTCATATTCTTGGGCTCCTTCAATCCACTACCGTCCCAACTAAGAGAAGAGAGGTTACTCTCAACTAAATACAATAATAGATAGAATAACAATTCCCCCAACTCGCCGAATTAAACAAAAACCGCTCATTATCGCGATAGCAATTGAAACTCCTATACCCATTCGTGCCACTCCCCGACCAACTAAACGCAGCATGCGAACCGGCCGTGATACTCGAGGTGAACGTCACGCCAGACCCAAAGGTGCCCGACACCGAGCGACCTTCCCAGCCGACGAGGTTGCCGCCGTTGACGGACGCGTAGTTACCGCTGGCCGGACGCTCGCCGTTTTGCGACTGGTCGCCGTCAGGGTAGTAGAACATTCCGCTGCGGTTGTAGGCGGAGCCGGTGGTGACGCAGTTGGAGAGGTAGATGGTTTCGACGCCGCGTTTGGAGAGGGTTTGGGTGTCTTTAGCTTCAGGGGCAGCGGCGGGGGCTGCGAGGGCGGTGGTGCTGGCGAGGGCCAGAGCGAGGAGGGAGGTGAGTTGCATGGTTTTTTGTTGGTGGTTGTTTGGTATGGAAGTGGAGGAATTGGATGGATAGATAGTATTCTGGAGGTAGTTGAGGGGATTAAGCTGGTCTATTTATACATTTGGCAAAGGCATCTATACTTCCTCGTGGCGAGTCTCGATTCAGGTTCTCACTCTCCTCAACGTAGTAGACATTGATTCAACACTTCTATCCTCTTCCATTATCCTGCCACCTCATCTCAGACTCATCCTTGGCAACGCAAATAAATGAACACGAAGCCATCGCCTTTTCCCGACATCATCAATCCACCAATACCCTCCTCCAGTCGGCCCAGGCGTCCCTACTATCCAACGTCAGAGTCTCGCCACTGCAGAGGACAAGGGAGGGGTACATACACAGATACAGAATGCAGCTTGGAGAGAGAGCTCACCCAGCCAAAATGCAGCAAGTAAACCCGTTGACTAAACATTCGACAGGCTCGAATACACTCAACCTAACTATCGACGAACCAAACCCCGGCGCTCCAGATACCCTGGCTCCCCATGCTTATGCTGATTGCTGGATCCGGCATAGTGTCATGCAGGGCACGCGGGGTTTAATCTAAACATTCGCAACTGGAAGGATAAGCCGGAGGATGAATTAGGTTAATGGTGATCGATGGTTTGGTTCTGGGGAGGGAAGGGAATTTTTGCCGACGGGTCAATTGCTGGGGATTGCTGACGGGAATGAACGTTCGTATTCTGGGTCCAGAGTGGATTTGGATTATGATATGGACGGGCATAGCCGGTCTCATTGGATTCATGATTACTCGTAGGTAGGAGGGAGGGAAATAAGGCCATCTCCTCTCATCTCATCTCGGGGTTTTGGCTGGGAGAGCGCGGAAGACCAACTATGAACGAAGGACAGCACGGTGCCTAGGATTCATTCACAACATGCTTACAGCTGAAGCAATTCCTCTCGAAGACCCAGTTAGGGCTAAGTCCATGGGTACCTGAAAAAAAAAAAAAAAAAAGGGTTGTTGGATGGAGATAGTCTGCTTAAAACACTGAATGAGCTGAGCGCAAAACCCGAGGAGGCAAAGAAAGCCACAATGAAGCCTTCCAACTTCGAAAGCTGAATCCAAAGCGACTACGGAAACAAGAGGTCTCAGTCAGCTAGGATTCTTGCTCTGATCAGGCCTTCTTTCTGGTCATCTTTGTAGGCCAAATACGTCAAAACGCCATACGGGGCAAAGCACTACCACTTTACCGTAGCAGACGAAATCACAAGCACCAAGCTAGAGTCGGTATGGATGAATTGACCTCATCTGTTATTTGTCAGTACTTAGCTAACGGGTCTATACTCCAGTCCTGGAAGGATGAAATCGAGAAAGTCCTACACTTCCAGGGTGTGATTTTTGGTGACGCAATAATCACATCTATGGACTGGGAGATGGTTATGTGGGTTGTTCAGAAGGGTAGTAGGCCAGAAATACTACGACGCTTGTTCTTCCCCTGCAGAGATGACCATGAAGATGCGACATTGAAAGGGAAGCTTGCTCTGGATGAAAAATGGTTCACCGAATGGGCGTTACCCGAAATAGGTTGAGATTTCTTGACCGGAACAACGACCGTCACCACAAAACGGCCCGGCTTCCTACTGCATCTGTTATCTACCCAATATTGTGCTGTTTATACAAGCATCAAAGAGAGCACGGGCATCGCTTGCCCCTCATGGCATGTATTTCTTTCTTCAGTGAGAGTCTGTATTCAAGCTAATACAATAGAACAGGAAGGAGTTCGTCTTCACAAATCGGACAGTTGCACAACCGGCAAAAAAGGCATTGCAGCACATCATCTACTGGGTCGATCAGTCGTTTGCATATCCCAAATCGTCATCGAACTACCTCAAAACCTGGGATTGGGTGGCAGAGCTAGAGCGCTATGTGTTTAAAACGCCATGACCAGGCGCCCCAAGTCGCCGACATCGCAGCCCATATTCGCGAGTTTATGAGCAAAATCTGCAACCACATGTCAAAGGAGCCTTTGTGGCGGGATCCGATTGTCATGGGCAAGCAGGTATGATTGGAATACTCAGGGATATGACTATAACTATCACAGCATTGCTGACAAATTATGAAGTTAGCTCCACCGGATGGCAAGACTATGGTGTGCAAAGACGACACCGCGTTAGATTTGACCAATTATTTCCATCGTTTCGAGCAAAAGAACTGGCCAGGAGTTGTGAAAATGGTTGTCCAGCACGCCGGACCTGATACAACAGGTCTATTGAAACAGTTCAGTGATTTCACGGCTCTTGTCAGTTATCCATCGCTCTTCATTTAACAGATATTCTTCCGTATTGACCAAGAACAAATATAACAGGCCGACAGATTGCGGCCATTCAATTCATGGGGCCCCCCTGAACTTGGAAGTCCAATCAAGTAAGAATCCGAAGTGGAGGTCAGTGAGAGTATTTGGGACACCCACCATGGGAGCCCGTATCATCCACCAGACAGAGGTCTTCTCGGTAAACTTTTGCTACAACGAGTTGAAGCCGGACAGGTTGGATTCATGATTACTCGTAGGGAGAGAAGGAGAACAAGGCCATCTTCTCTCGCCTCATCTCGGAGTGTGTCTGAGAGAGCCGCGAAAGTAGTTGAGAGAATGATCACCAGTATATATCGAAGGTTGATTCATAACAAGCTGACTGCTGAAGTAACCTCGTCTTGAAGATCGAGTTAGGGCTAGGTCCATGGATGCCTAAAAAAAAAAAAAAAAAGGGGGTTCTCTTCGAGCGTGGACTCTTGTCTCTGCGGAAGAACAGTCCTTGATATTAACCAGATTCTTCTCCAAAAGATAATCCGGTGAATTATCATTACTTACAACCTTCTTATACTACGCAGAGTTCTATTAATCTGATAGATGTGAATCCACGTCGAGCGATCGGCGACAAAGGACGGTAGAAGGATCAGCCGGGTTCTTCTCCCGGCGGCGATGATGACTCCAGCATCTCTCACCGAAGTCGGGATTTGGTTAGATGGGTTGAAACAAATCCCATTTGTAGCTCCTTGACAGAAATACAGGAATCCGATCTACAAAGGAAAGGAAGAGTCCAAACCAACGAGGTTGTTCGTGGATTGTGGTTGCCACTCCACCTTTCTCCGTCCCCCGCACTATTTAGATCGGATCCCACTTGAACTGACTCAATCTTCCACCCTCCATACATCTCCTCTCCTCCGATCAACATCGACATCAACATCGACATGTCGTACACTCCCTCCGAAGACGACCTCCGGAAAATCTACGTCGGCAAAGACATCGCCGACGTCGCCAAGCCATGCGCCGTTCTCGACGCCGCCATCATCCGGCGAAACTGCGCGAAGATGATTCACGCCGTGAAGGCGCTGAACGTCGGGTTCCGCGCGCACGTCAAGACCCATAAAGTGCGCATATCCCCCTTTCTGCCTCTACGATACAACATACTAACCTCCCTAGACCACACAAATCACCAAATTACAAATGGGCTCAACCGAGGAGACATTCGACGTGAACCTCGTCGTCTCGACCGTCAACGAGATCCACCATCTCGTGCCCCTGCTCAAGGAATTCCGCGCTCGCGGCCGCCGCGTGAACATCCTGTACGGTATCCCGCTGGTACCCTCGCAGGTTCCGCGTCTGGCGAGTCTCGCGCAAGAGCTCGGCGAAGACACCATCACGTTGATGATCGATCACCCCGACCAGATCGATTTCCTGCGTCAGTTCCATGTACAGACGGGGTTCCCTGCCTGCGTCTTCGTCAAGGTCGATACGGGGTATCATCGCGCGGGACTCCCGCCGACGGGCCTGAACAAGGACGGTCTGCTGCAGGGACTGGCGCAGGCGGAGCGCGACGGGCACGTGCGCTTGCTGGGCGTGTATTCCCACAGCAGTCTCAGTTACGCGGGGAGTACTCCCGAAGAGGCGATGGGACATCTGACGGCGGAGATTGAGGGGTGCCGGGAGGCGGTGCGGAGTCACTTGGAGCTGTTGCCAGAGAGGGAGCTGGTGATAAGCGTAGGTGCGACGCCGCAGGCGGCTTCAGTGCAGAATCTCTTGCAAGGGCAGGGGGAGTTGTCGGCGGAGGCGCAGACCCTGCGAGAGCTGCTGCGCGATCCCTTGCCCGGTGCACGGGTGAAGGTTGAACTGCATGCGGGCAACTACGCGGTGCTAGACATGCAGCAGGTGGAAACGAACGCAGAGAGCAGAGGGAATCCCGAAGATGAGGTGGCCCTGTCGGTGGTTGCGGAGGTCTGCAGTTTGTACAATAGCGGCGAGCGAGCGCAGCCCGAGGCGCTCCTGGCGGCGGGGACGTTGGCGTTAGGCAGAGAGCCCTGCCATAGCTATCCCGGCTGGGGAGTTGTCGGGCAATGGCGACGAGAGGCTGCGCAGTCTCGTCTGATCCTGGCGCGCATCAGCCAAGAACACTCGATCGTGTCGTGGGAGATGGAGGGAGACAGGATTCCGCAAATCCCGCTAAAGGTAGGCCAGGCTGTGCGGGTTTATCCGAACCATTCGTGCGTGACGGGCGCCATGTATGGCTGGTATCTGATTGTAGACTCTGATCTGGACGACGGGTCCAAGGTGGTAGATGTGTGGGCGAGAGCGAGGGGATATAGCACTTTGCCGGCTTAGTCGAAAACACCGTTTTAAACATATCCCAAATGTATAAAGCCAAGAATCAATGAGGAAGCCCAGTTGACCTTGAAACCGACCCAATGACCCACATCTCGTCTCTTATCCACAGCAAGGCTTTCGTTGTAATCAGCACCAAGACCAAGGTCAAGACCGGTGACCCTGCCACTTGCCTCTGAAACGGCATGAATTCTCCACTCGCCTCTCCTCTAAGGCTCAAACACAGACCCTGAAACACAGGGTCGGGACAAGCCCTCTAACGTTGAACTCAGCCTTGTGGACGTGGGGGCCATTCGGATCTTCTATGCCAACGATCGAGGATCGATGCTTGATTCCGCTGAACCAGCGTTGACAAAGCTCGAAAGTTTTGGAAGTTTACGAAAAGGAAGCCGAACCAATATGATTGAGTAGTTAGGAGGTAGATGAGATCATGTTTCCTGGCAGAACAGCCTGTCGCTATCATCCCACCCGGATGGACACATTGCAGTGACAACGAGGCTGTGACTGCGCATCCCGGGGCCGGATGCGACATGAAACACAGGAAACACGAGCAATGCAAAGATCCAACGCTTGGGAGCAGAGTCGATTGGCTATGAAGGCTTGTGTTGGCACGGGGGAAATTGAGAGAGTCGATCAATCTATTCAGATCAGCCTCGTGAAATGTCTCACAAAACCGTACATATCTCTGTTGACGCCTGCGGTCCTGACTCTGTTGGACTTTTCTGTCAATCTCACGTCTGGATCAACCTTCTATCTGCCTACATCCTTCTTCTCTATATAGAGAAAATCTATTCACTCAAAATGCAAATTATCACGGCAATTGTGCGCGTCTTCCAGGTAAGACATCCAACCCAACATCCCATCGCCGATTCGGACACATACTCAAACAAATGAATGCAAACAGCTCCTCTTCGCCATCATCGTCCTCGGACTCTCGGTGACACTGGCAAAAGGCCAGTCCATCGGGTCTGCGCCCGCAATCACCGGATACGCCGCGTTCACGGGCGGACTGGGCATCGTGGCCTCGCTGGTCGGAGGCGCGGCGTTTTTCGTCTCATCGCTTGACGGAATCATCTCATGGGCCATTGACGGGCTAGCGAGTTTAGCTTTTCTGGCAGGTGGAATTGTACGTTTCTCCTCCCTGCTCCTGTTCCTCCACCACCGGCCAAATACCGTAGACTAACGAGAACTGCAGGCCTACGCCGTCCTCCTAAAAGACGCTAACTGCTCCGATCCCACGACGACCTGGGACAACGAGATCCTCAGCGGCGGATGCGTCAAGGTAGACGGCGACAAGACGTGCTCGTTTGGTGGCGAGGACAAGCTGAAGAGCCGGTGCACGTCGGCCAAGGCGGACGCGGCGTTCATGTTGATTGATTTTGTGGTATGTGCGGCGGTCATCGCGTGTTCGATATTCCTGTCTTCCCGGGGAAGAGGAGGGAGTTTTGGAAAGTCGAGTTTTGTTTGAGAATTGAGTGGAGTGGTAGGAATTGGTGATAGACTTTGGGCGAGATTCGGATGTTCGTGTGGGTTTTTATCATTGTTTGGGAACTGGACGGAAATGATACATGATACCTTTTGGTTTGAGTCAGTTTGTTTCGTTTGGACATAAACGGTCAGTTAGGGAAATTCAAAAACTACAGATCCACCACCTATAGAGCGTCTGGATCGTTCATTGCGTTCGTCTAGCCTGTATTATGATGCAGGAGGGAATATGTCCGAACGATGCTTGAGATGCTGGTGGAAACTGCAATGACATATCGGTTCACCTGAAGAAATGATTCTTCACAGCTATTCTCACCTTCAATCTCTATGCTCCCTCCCCATGCAAACATCTCTATCTTGTCGATCTCGACGAGCACGAATGGTAGCAAAGAGGTCCTCTTGTTCGGATGTCACCTGCAGTGGACTACTATATCCATCAACAATATCATACTCTCCAGAGACACTGAGGAGGGAGGATATCGAACGCGGGAATTTGGGCCAACATGAGGAACGGATAGCGGGGAGACCATATTCTGCACCCGCGCTGAAGGTCTGGTGACCGGGTTCCGTGCGAGAACAGGTTGGGAGCACGATGCGACCGGTCGAAATGGGCCTGCTTGAGTAATCGATATCGCGTATCGAGTAGTTCTTCGGCGAAGCTCACTAGTCACTGTCCTAGCCTCGTTGACTTGATGTGCCCGGCTGAAAGTATGTTTTGAGTTGCAAGTCGACTTTTGAGGATGTCACAGGCACTCGGACCTTGTAGAGGAGAGCGAAGCGATAAGAGCTTGGTCGGATAGCGGTCTTGCGGAACATGCAGAGAGAGCCATACGGCGGTTGTAACGATCTTCGAGCAACTGGATGGATGGGGCATGCGAGATCTGATTTGGGCGTTACATGGTATGCGTTTCTCTTGGGTGGGTTCGTAATGCTTGTCTGGCTCACATGTAGCACAGTCCTGGGGTAGATCCGAGATCACTCGAGCTAAAATACCGGTCGGTCGCGGGTTCGAAGGGTCGGGCTTGACTGCTGTTACTGTCATTAGTTCAGTCGCAGTTAGTATGATAAAATAGGTCGATTAACGGTCAACATCGTAAACCGGGCTTCAGCCGGACACATAGCCAAAAGTCATATCCAGGAATATATCCAATTCTAAGTCTACTCTTATACTGTACAGACGAGTAAATGCTAAACCGTTATCCGTTATGCCACATAAAACCAAGAAGACGCAATCACTCAAGCAGCCAAGACACTAAGAGATAGAATTCGTCAGCACCGTCACCCGTCTGGAGAAAGCAAGACAACTCACCCCTGAGCCCTCCCTTGCTGACCATTTGGACAAACGCGACCGAGGAACTTATCGACCTCCTCCTTGACCAGGGGCACCATGCGCGCCGCGGCGGCGGGCATCCGGAGACAGCGATCATCGACGAGCTGGTTGTAAGACACGAAGGGACCCTTCATCTCGTTCATGCCGGTGCGCAGCACGCAGTCATGGAACTCCTCAAAGTTATCCTCGCAGAGCGACTTAGTGGGCCACTGCTTCTTGATGCAAAAATCCCAGACCAGGTTGAACAGTTTCTCGGGGACGTAGGAGTCGCGGAGTTCGAAGCCGACGCCCTTCAGGTGCAGGATGGCCCAGTTGAAGTTGTTGGATTCGGAACGCTGCAGCATCTCGTAGGTGATCTTGTCATGGTCGCACTGGCTGCAGACCTTCTCGACGAGGTTGCTGGCGATGGGAGCGATAATGTCTTGGGTCGCTTGCACGGGGCCGGCGCATTTTTCGCCGAAGATGGCGTAGTCGGGCTGGTAAGCGGCGAGGATGGGAGAGACGCAAAGGAGGGGGAGGAGGAGGTATCGCGTGAGGGACGGCATGGTGGGGTCTTGCTGTATGTATGTATATCTATGGTATGATATAGAGGGAGGTCTAAAGAATGGAATCTGGATATGAGGAATGAAGGGGAAGAAGGGGGGATTCAGCTGGGATGGATGGACAGGAGAAAAGAACGGAGTGAAGGAAAGATTGTCCCTCTCGAAGGGGCCGTTTCGGGGGCGGGGCGTGGCCTCAGGCAGCCAATCACGGGGCCGCATCTGAAACCTGACAATTCAGGGTTCAATTTCAGCCTTACGGAGTATATTTAGCAGTGACAACTTCGTATTGCCCCAAGTAGAGAGGACATTTTTATTTAGAAGGTCGATCTTATCTACTGCCAGTATATCGGGATCTCCACGTGTGTCCAAGTCTGTACTACCGGGGTTGCCATGCATTTCTGTGCGTAACCATGGTCTTGAGGCACCATAGTTAGGCCTGGGATATATAGGGCTTTAGGTGTTCAAGATCAAAGGATCTCTATGAAGTATTCTTCTTTGTGTCTACACTCTCAGTCAGTGCCTGGCCATGAACGGGTAAAGTGTTTACCTATCTCTGCGTCAACAACCAGAAGAGTGTCCAAATATGTAATTCGAATATAAGGCTCTCATATTCATACATCGGCGACAACATATTTAAGATGATACCATCCCGGTTAACCCTCCAACTCTCTCACAACCGGCCCCGAGTCCAATTCTCTAGGTCTAGCAACGCCTAATTCCAACTCCGGGCTTCGATGATAGCCATACATCCCGACCTCCTCGGCATGCATCCCTTTCAATGAGCGCCTCTCATCCGCACCCAGAACGCTAACATGCCCACGGAAACGAGGAGCAACGGAACTCCGAGACCCACGCCCAATTGTATTTTGCGCCATAGCAGAGCTTGTTACTCAAGCAGGCTTCACCTTCCGCGCAGCAGACCTTTTTTTCCGGGCAGCGCACGTAGTTTATGGGTGCTGGGTCGCCGTTGGGCCAGTAGCAGGTTTCTGCCAGGGCATATCTGGAGATGTGTAGGAATATGAGGGGAAGAGATGAGAGGAATGGCATGGGAATTTCAAAGAATGCTGATTGACGAGGAATGATGAGGTTAGATGCAGAAGAAGGGCTTACCGCGGCGTGACTCAGGGGTTATATGGCGGACATCGTGTATGTCAGACGAGGCAGCTAGATACATCGATTGGCTTGTAGTGATAGAGATTTATAGAGTACTATAATGATCGGATTCCAGGATCATATAAGCCTTGCGGTTTGAGTTTGAAAGCTGGGGGCTGCCATAGTATTCCATAAAACATGTTCATGAAGGAAGGAAGTAGACCTCGCAATCGTTGAATTGTAGGAGGTGCCATTCTCAGCCCTAGTACACTCTTGCAGAATATCTGATTAAAGCCAGTGCAAAAGGACGCAAGTTTATTTCAGTAGGTAATATCGTCTCCCCATTTAACCTCCTGTTCGGGTTCTCACGACCGGCTCTCATCTTCCTAATAAATGTTTCAAAACGAAAGCATGAGCCGCTTGGCCCATTTCACAAAATTAGCTTGGGTAAATATTGATTACCGCATATTGGGAGCTGCAACAAAAGGGCCTTCTTTTCTATCGAATTCTATCGTCCGACCTTCTGCACCTTGCTCGTCGTGATAGTGTCACCCTGAAGCGTCTGACTGATAACGGGCTGGCCCCTCCCATTACGAGTTCTGCAGGGTTTTTGCAGGATCCTTGCAGAGTACATTGTGGCGTAGGCTTACGGTGTGAGACACGTTGTCCCAATTACGATGACCCGGCCTCTGAGTGGCTTTGGAGGGCTACTCGAAGCGGACGCTGCTAGGTCATCTGTCGTATATTTATGCAGTAAACATAAAATCAAGCAGGCAAAGGCTGAATGTGGAAAGGAAGAACTGAAAACGAAGGATGCGTTTAAAACGTGGCGAAATCTGAAGGTACGTGATAATAACTATCTATCAATACATGCAATGGAAAAGAGCAACAATTTGACGTGTACCATTGACCCGATTCACTCCTAAGTTCTAATTTCCAAGGCGCTTTGATTTAGGCTTGAGCTTAATTCACTAGGCCGACATTCAAGCCCGGGTCTCCTTGCGTATATAACTTCATCTTATAGCTTGATGACTTGAACAAGAGGGGAATCAGACTTGGCATTCTGAAGCATAGCCACCAACCAAGAAATTCTTGCTCACTCAAGACCTTTCGTACTAGACATTTGAAGGATCATTTGGACATGAGCGTCTGGTAGGAAATGGCACTGTGCGACACCAGCCCGGGTTGCGTAGGACAAAACACCTCCAAATGAAACTGTGTTTGATAGATGGAGTAACGGAGCACATTCTGAACCTCCAATTGGAATTCCCGTCAATCTCCGTCAATCCTGAAAACGCTGCTCCAAGGTCGCTTCGTTGCACATGTCGTAAGTCATCTCGTCCACTTGGAATCAACCCTCCACGGGCGTGAACTTCAACATCAATTTGCGTCCGACAGGCAAAGAAATAAAAGCAAAGTCCTGCTCAATGCCCTCGTCGTCGACAATCTCCGTCGTATAGTTCGTATACACCGCGGCCATCACCATCTTAATCTCTATATTACCCGAGTCAGCACACACCGAGCCCGTCGACTAGTCAGGAAAAGGTCAAACACTTACCCTGCAGAGCAAAGTTACTTCCCAGACACATACGGCCTCCGCTGCCAAATGGCCAGAACAACCGTCTCATGTCGTGTATCTTTCCCTGTCCAGGCTCCAACCACCGTCGAGGCTGCCACTTCTCCGAGTCCGGATACACCTCCTCGATGCGGTGCAGGCTGTACGAGGAGGAACTGATCCGGATCCCACCGGGAATATTATCATATCCATCCAGAGACACGCCGTCTTTGGTATAGGGCGTCGCGCGCGGCAAGGGGGCCGGAGCGGGAGAATGCACGCGGAGGGTCTCGCGAAGGATGGCATCCAGCAGCGGGAGAGAGTCGATGGCGGACGGGGTCGGGATCTCAGGAAGAGAGCCCGTCTTCTCAGAGGCGACCGAGATTTTGAACTGTGGACTCAGGGTCAGCAATTCCCGTCGCAGCTCGGTCTGGAGATCCGGATGCTGCGACAGCTCCCACATCATGTAGGTGAAGGAGATGCCGGTGGTTTCATGGCCGGCCACGAGATGGTCCAGCAGCTCGGAAGCGATGGCTAGTTCGCGCGGTCGGTTGTCCGGGTCCTTCTCGAGGCTGTCGCGTAGCTGATCGTATACGACGGGGCTCGTGGCAATGGGGACGTCGTTCGGGCGGTCGTTCTTCTCCATCCGACGACACAGCGACAGACACCACGACTCGATGAACCCGTCGCGGCGATCGTCACGGCTCATCACCTTGAACTCCTCGTACTCGTCCAACCACTGTTGCCATTCGGGAAGCTGAAGAATATACGTCGTGGCGTTGCGGGTGCCGAACAAGAAAGCCGAGGTGAAGTCCATCCCGACAGCCTGGAACAAGGGCAAGACGTTGATAGCCTCTCCGGCGGTCGCAACGCGGTGTAGGATAGGCAGGAGACGCTGCGACAGCACGATGCGCGAGATGTCGCGGAGATCGACGGAATCCTGGAGAAACGACTTGGAGAAGATCTTGCTGAGCATGCGTTTCTGGCGGGCATGGGGCTGGTTGTGCACCATGCCCACCATGTTATCGGTGTGAAAATTGACGAACAGATCGTTGTACCATTGATGCTTTTCGTATGCGCCCGTGTAAATCGTACGCAATCCGCTCAGGGAGTTGACGCTCAGCTCGTCGGGGCCGAGTCGCACCACCGAGCCATGCTTGCGATGGGCGTCGTAGATCGTAAGGACCTCTTTTCCTGCGTTGCGTCGGCGTTCAATCCAGGCTGAAGTTAGAGGCGCGCTAAAATGGGCGTTGGGGATCTTGGCCAAGGGCGAGAGAAAGTAGGGCTGGATTACATAGTGATAGAGCAGCAGGGCGAGCAGAATGACCGCCACCAGGACGGTCGGAGAAGCCATCACGACGGGAATTTACTGAAGGAGGGACGATAGGGATCATCGGTCCATTCAAATGGATTATCTATCATGTCTGTGTCACTGGCAGACGGAAGATCGGTTCCGTAGAGCAAATCAGCGAGGAGCGGATTACCCAGGGACTTCTCCAGACATTGCCTGCATTGGGAATCTGGGATGCATTGGAGACTAGAGTACACCACACAGCACGCACCGATTGTGTAAAACAGTAAACCGATACATAAAAGAATTAAAGAAAAGCAGCAGATTGCATGACCCCGACCCACCGTCGCTGAGGCCGCCAAGAGGTTTCAGCGCCCCGAAAAAACCAACGCGAACTAAAGGCGTAGCGCAGTGGAGATGCTGGAAGTCTGTTAGTCACTGCTGGATGCATGGATTCCATTCTCATTCCAATCATCTGGAGGTATTCGTGACGAGTCGTGGCTCTCGCTGGACATGGACGACAGGGGTGTTGGCCGGATTGCCACATGTACGCAGGATGGACGTCGTCAAGAAATTAGGGCTTGCCATGATCATGGATGCTTTGATTAATCCCACGTTTCCCAACGGTCTCTCCTGCAGCTTTTAGTTTTCTTTTCTTCAGGACTCGAGCGAGCCCCCTATCACTTTCTACCTCGTAAACCAGGGTCAAGCTGGAATTCTAGACTCCGTACACTAAAGGTAACCTCCACCTGCTGCGAGTACTGACTCTCGCAACTCGCTTATTCCTCCGAAGTCTCCAACGACTAGACGGTGGCGTTAGGGACTTAGGAGCTTTTTCATTTCCATTCTGTAACGGGTCTTCGGACTGCTGGTTGCCCTGTTTTCAATCGGGATTTCTTAATTTAAGATCATCCTTCCTCGTTTCCTTCCTTCCGACCCCTTGCATTGATCTGATTATCATTCATCATTGCCGCTCCCCTGCCCTCTTCTACCTTGTCTGATCGACATCCTGGGTTGAACGGTCGCCATGTTCAACTTCGATACCATGACCAAAGGTGGCACGCAGGTGTCCACCTACGGCGACGAGCCCATGTCTAAGAGCCATGTCCCCGCTAAATACAAAGGCACGGCGGCCGATCAGGCCGACATGAGTGCCCTGGGGAGAGAACAGGTCCTGCGTGTATGACAGCCCTTATGAGATACTCATTTTTGAGGTCGCAATGTTAGCTTGCGTTCCTGGATCGCCCCGCTAACTCCGTCCAGCGAAACTTTCGGTTTATCTCTATCGTCGGCTTTGGATGCACGTTGATTGCCACGTGGGAGGTGGTCCTGACGTATGTTCTTTGTTCTGTTCCTGTTTAAACCCTTTTCGGTCGCATGAAGCCGTCACTAATGCAGCGTAATATAGACTGCTGGAGCAAGGCTTGACGGATGGCGGTACGGCCGGTCTAATCTGGGGTTTCCTCATCGTCGCCTGCGGTTTCCTGCTGGTGTTCTTGAGTTTGGCTGAGATGGCCTCCATGTATGTTGTTGCCTTTACTTGCTGGGATGTAGCAAGTTATGCTAACTATCGCTTCAGGGCCCCGACCTCCGGTGGTCAATACCACTGGGTTTCTGAATTCGCGCCGGCCAGCTGCCAGAAATTCCTGAGCTACATCACCGGTACGTCGCCCTGACCGCATCCGCCTGGTATACTGACGCTGACCGTTCAGGCTGGCTCTGTGCAATGGGATGGCAGTGTGCCATCGTCTCCATCACCTTCTTGGCCGGAACCATCATTCAGGGTCTGATCGTGCTCAACAACGAGAACTACGCCCTGGAGCGCTGGCACGGAACCCTTCTGGTCATCGCCATTACCCTGTTCTCCATTCTGTTTAACACCTTCCTGGCGAAGAAGCTGCCCTTTGTCGAGGTGATCATTCTCATTCTGCACGTCTGCGGATTGTTCGCCATCATCATCCCCCTCTGGGTTCTGGGACCCCGTCGCAGCGCAAAGCAGGTCTTTACTGAGTTCAACGACGGTGGTGAATGGGGCAGCAATGGAGTTGCCACGCTTGTCGGGTTTTCTACGACAATTACTTCGCTGATCGGATATGACTGCGCCGTGCACATGTGTAAGTCTTGTCTTCTAGGGTCTGGAACTGATCAGAGACTAATTTTGTGCCAGCCGAGGAGATCAAGGACGCCTCCGAGACGCTCCCCAAAGCTATGATCACTTCTGTCCTGGTCAACGCCGCGTCCGGCTTCCTCATGTTGGTCACTGTGTGTTTCACGCTGGGTGACATCGACGAGATCCTGGCCTCGCCGACCGGGTTCCCCTTCATTCAGGTGTTCTACAACGCCACCGAGAGTCTGCCCGGCACCAACACCATGACCGCTATTCTCGTGCTCACCCTGACGGCCTCGTCCATCACCGAGGTTGCCACGGCATCCCGTCAACTGTGGTCCTTTGCTCGTGACCGAGGGCTCCCCTTTTCTGAATTCTTCTCCTATGTAAGTTTGCCCGTCTCCATCGTACCATTATTCTGTGATCCCACTATACCACCCTATTACGTACATCCCCCTCTAACCGAAGCGCAGGTCACGCCGGGCTGGAACATCCCGTTCAACGCCGTTATGGTCTCCTTCGTGGTGACGGCGCTGCTCTCGCTGATCAACATCGGCTCCACCGTGGCTCTGCAGGCCATCGTCACCCTGACCATCAGTTCGCTTATGTCGTCGTACGTGATCACCATCGGCTGTCTGCTTCTGAAGCGGTTGCGGGGCCACCCCTTGCCTCCCCATCGCTGGACCCTCGGCCGATTCGGTATGGCCGTTAATATCGGCGCCTTGGCCTTCCTCCTGCCCGTCTTCGTCTTCGCCTTCTTCCCCCTGACCGCAACGGTCGACAAGGAGACGATGAACTGGTGCGTCGTCATGTACTGCGGCGTGATCATGATCGCCGTGGTGTACTACATCTTCCGCGGCCGACACCACTACATTCCCCCGGTGGCGTTGGTGAAGCGTGACGTGTAAAAAGTTGTTTTGTTTTGTTTTTCTACCATCGCCAGCGACCTAGCTAATTAGCTAGGGTACCTGGCTCCTTGCAATTACGTTTGTGTATGGAGATTCCATCCAATAGTTTAATAATAGTTAATGTCAAACTCTTCCATGCCCATTCGACTCCCAAATAGTGGTACGGACTACGGAAAACTAACCCGGAGCATACGGAGTAGGAACCCTAGGAGAGTCTGTGACAAAAGGAAAAACGGAAAATGTAACCTACGAGGTAAAAAAAGTAAAACAAAGTCAAACCCCCTGACAATTGGCACCAACGCAGAGGCTAAAACGGGCGTAAACCATGGTAGGCAATTCGAGACTACGCCCTACCGACATTCCGCCAGACTAAAGTCTAAAGCACACGCTAACGGAGTCAGACTAGAGAGGGAAAAAGAAAATCCTCCGAATCCTGCCCAAGTCAGGGTCATGAACCATGGATGAAGGAAAAAGTTAATTCGGTTTACAAGGCACGATGTGAAGTAGAAAATTCAGACGTAAAACGTGCATATCCGAATCATCCGGATTGCACCATGACTACTACAGCATCAACGCTCACCATGCCACGACCATGCGGATCTGTACTCCGTACGCTGCAAGATTAAAAAGCCAAAAGGACTGAAGGGGCTCGGAGGCAGCTTAACGGACAAGTCCGAAACTCCATCCGACCACCGAAACGAACAGGTCAAGGAGTGGAAGCCAAAAGGACCCGTCGTCCCGGCCGAGGTCCGACGATGCAGCCCCGAGTATCACCCAAGGCTCCAGCATGCTACACCTACATGGAGTACACCGTGTACGCCATAGGCTCCCGGGATGCAAGGATCGTCGGCGTCGGGGCGAGAACTAAGTGGAGCTCCGATCGTATTGAGTTTTCCTGGTCGATTGGCCGGTTCCAGGGGTCCTCCGTTACACTTCCAGTCCACCAATGCCCAGCAGACCAGCTAAAGTGGCACGAAGGGACGGAACGCGCGGCACATCCGGACTTTAACCAATGGGTGGCACAAATAAGGTGGCTGCGTACCGTGGAAGAGGGTGTCACCCGTGAGGATAGTATGTGGTGCGTGCGGCGGATCGTCTCTGCTCTGCTGGATGCTTCGCCGATGCCCTGCCGTGTCTGCGAGTGCGAGTGCGAGGGAGAGCACTGAGCACTGTTTAGCCTTGCGTAGAGTCACGGACATTCGACCATGTATATACCGAGCCCATCTGCCATGTTTTTCGGCTCCTGCAGGATGCAACCCTCCAACCACCACGGACATTTACCGGGTCAGGGGATCTTCGAAAATTCCCTAATCCCTACGCCGTGCATCCCTGGCATCCCTCGCCGACGCGGATTAATATGGCTCGCTGGGCTAGGGGGGCGTAGTGTAGCACCGCCAGGCGGGCTAACCCTAAGCCTGTGGGCCCAAAGTGGAGCGTTACTCGTGTGCAATTCTCCCTCGAGTTTAGCCCCGGTCCGCCGACTAGGAGTAGATTAATTTGTATTAATCTTCAAAACTTTATATTAATCCTGATTGAGATTCTCATTATTATTCTGGTCTCCGACTTGTTCTCGCTCAGCTGCCGTTTGCTCGGCGGATGGAGTCTCACCTACCTGCGCGTTGGGTGGGACGGCATCGCGGTGAGGTTCCACAATGGCCATCTTTTGATATTATGATTGATGAATGATGAATGATGATAAGGTGGCTGACTGGCCACTGCCCTCAGGAGTCTCGCTTATTGGGTCTTGGTTGATGGTCAGGGTTTTTTACTGTTTCCATTTGGCCCCCGTCGCCATCTCGAATCTCTTGGCCGTTATTTCACGCCACATCGAGCAATTACGGTGTAATTAGTAGTAAAGGTGTCCTGCTGCGAGTTGGATTTCGCATTCTCCGCTGCTCGGATGCGAAAGGCGAGATTCATCCGTCAAGGGGGTCCTCGATATGGACGGGATATTGATTAATTGATAATTTGATATCCATCTTAGGATATACCCCCCCCGTCGCCAGCAGAGGCTATTAGCAACGCATACCACGCGACAGTCCCTCTGATTGCATCAACGCAGCTCTCGAACCAACCTTATTATCCAGTTTCAGCCCCAACCGTCCCCGAGACAGAACCAGTTTAGGTCCTGCTCCAGTTTGGACTCCTGGGATCTCGTTGGTTTTGGATCGTGTACCCATACTACCCAATATCCATAGTCCATAGTCCATACTATCTATTTCCAGTCCCAGTCTACCGGTCTGGATGTTCTTCCTGCGCGCGCTTTCCATGCATTCTCGATCTCCAGATCCATCCCAAGCCCACTAACCAAAGACACATGGTGGAAGGATCCATCTGTACCTCGTCGCACTCGCCACAGAAGCGCTACGGAGTAGGAACACCGTGCTGTGTTACCTAGCGCTCGACGGCTCCCTTCGTTTCGTTCCGTTGGAGTCTTGGACTGTCTTCCCCATGATCCTGGTATGATCACTCGATCCATAGATTGATCGAAGATTTCATCGCACCTTGATACTAGACTATATTACCTTCTTTCCCCCCTGTCGCTCGTTTCTTCCTTCCCCTTTTGCCCCCCTGCATGAATCCATGCGGTTTGCATCCTGCATCTCGTCCCAGCATACATCACTCTATGTGAATCCCGAACCCAGAGTGAGTGTGCAGCAGTAACAGCATCCTCCGCCAGCAATGGCCATCACCGTGCCGGAGGGACAGTCCGCGCCGTTCGAGACCATCGACAGTAAGCACCATGCGGGAATCATTATCATCACGACGGCCATCTGCATGGTCATTACCTTGGTGTGTTTGTTGATTCGCATGTATGTGCGGTTACTGCTAAGTCCGCCGTTGGCGTTTGACGATATTATTCTGCTGGGTGGGACGGTGAGTTGATCCCCCATTCCTTGTCTTGGCTTCTTCGGAGTTATTTTATTTTTTTTTTTTCTCTCGAGCGTGCATTGTGTACTCCGTATGCCCGTCTGTGCTTGACTGACAGCCCACCTTCTATTCAGGTCACCGCGATAGTGGAGTCGATTATCGTGTTCTATTCCGCCTCGATTGGGTTCGGGACGGCGATCACTTTGCTGGATGATCGGAGGGTGTCGAGGATTCAAAATGTATGTTTTATCTTTCCTTTGCTTTCAATAGATCTACATCTCCTGTAAAAGACTGTGAGAATATTGACCCAACTAGCACATCGCCGCCTCCGACGTCCTCTACCTTGTCACGCTCTTTCTTTCACGATGCTGCATCGTGGCCATTTACTCGCGCTTGACGCCGCGTCGCAGCCACAAGAATATCCTGTGGACGACCTTCGCTATCAGTACGGCCAGCATCATTATCTCCATCTTCATTGTCACGGTGGACTGCTCCGTGAATAAGCCGTGGGTGACGCCGGGCGAGCACTGCGTTAACTTGGTATGTTCATTTTTCCTGCTGTCGCTTTATCCGGTATATATGAAGAATTATACCAGGAATACTAACGAGCAATAGTTCCCTCGATGGCAATTCATCACGGCTATCGACATCATCACCGAAGTGTTTCTCTTCCTGTTCTCCGTCGGCCTGGTCTACGGTCTTCAGATGCCCGTGAGGCATAAAGTCGTGATTATGATTTCGTTTGCGGCGAGATTACCGTATGTCTTCTTACCTTCACCTCTCTCTCCCTCTCCCTCTCCCTCTCTTAAGTAAATTTAGTCTAACAATCCAAAAAGACTAATCCCCCTGGAATCCCTCCGCCTCGCCGCCTTCCACAAATTCATCAACTCGCACAACCCCACCTTCGACTCGATCGCGCACTACGTCTGGACACAAGTCGAAATGAACTACTCCCTCGTCGCGTGCACCGTCTTCTGCCTCCGCCCCTTCATGAACGCCGTCACAACCGCCTACGGCACAGCCGGCGACGAGAACCTCGAAGCGAGCTCCCGATCACGCAGTACACCCTACGGCTCCGGCACGATGTACGGATCGGGACGACACGGGAAAAGCCATAACCAGAGCCAAACCGGCGGTGGCGGAGGAGGAGGAGACTTTGCACTGCAGAGTTTCGGCGCGGCCAGTGCTTCCGGCGCAAGGCATGGATATGCACATACGCAGCAGGGGGCGTTCGTGCCGCGCGGGGCGCCGGGCAGCGAAGGGGCCGAGACGTTGGTGACGACGTTTCCGGGGTCGTCGGGGGCGCCGTCGCAGGAGGATCGCGATGAGCGGGGGAGTGTAGGGAGTGATGGGAGTACGAAGATGATTATCAAGAAGGATGTGGAGTATACGGTGCAGACGGAGCCGAGGAGGGCCGATGATCACTATTAGATGGTCATGTTGGGCTTATACGTAAATAATACGAGGTCTGTATAAAAAGATAAAATTGCCCTTAGTTAATTTAATTAGATCAATAGACGTTATGTGTTATGCAGCAGAACCAACAAGTGCAGGTCAAATCAACGGGTTCAACCCGGATAGAATCGCATCCCAGTCCAACTCGGTATCCATGCCATCCCACGGCCAGAACTCCTGCCACCGAGCCAACTGATCCGATACATCCAGAGCCTCTATCTCTTGTTCCATCATCCCCATCGACCCTATAGCGACGCTTTCCCTCGTGTTCATGTCTCGCCCTACCCCTGTCCCTTGCCCTGTCCCTGACCTCTCCTCACCCTGACTCACACCGGGCAACCTCAAATTATGCTCCCTCATAACCCTGACAAAATACCCCAACACCCTCCCGGCCATCGGCGACTCACTCTTCGCGCGATCCAGAATCCGACACGCATCCGCCAACTCGGTCCTCCGGTTCTCATACTCCTCCGACTCGCCCACCGCATCCCGCGAAAAGCATATATCCGCCAACAGCGCAATAATAGCCATACAGATACATTGCAGGGTGCCCGAGTGGCGCTTTCGCATCAGCACGAAGGGCAAATCTTCCGTGGCGAGAAGGCGCTCAGTGCGAAGGATGTGCCGCGCCGATTCGAGACACGCGGCGCGCGAGTAGGCGTAGTTTGGGTCTTGCGAGGCGCGCGTGAGATAGGGGAGATGGAGTCGGCAGCGCTGGGCGGGGACGATGGAGTTGAGGATGTAGCGTTGGGTGGCTTTTCCTGGGTCGGAGGTGGTTTTGGACCCGATGTTCCCTCTGGCTCTAGTGTTGGTGCTGGGGCTGGGGCTGGGGATGGGGGTGTGGTCCTCCTCAAGACGGAAGAAGGGTGGCCATTGGGCGATGAAGCCGATGATGCTGCGGTCGAATTTGAGCACTTGGCTGTATTCGACAGTCCCGGAGGAGGTGAGCGGAGTGCTGTCGGTGAGTTCGCGGCAGATCTCGGCGAGTTGGATGCGTTGGAGGTTGTAGGAGATGTTGGTGGGATGGTTCATGGGTCGTGACGTGATTGTTGTCGATGTGAAGCTGGCAAATAAGTCCTCGTCGTCGACGTTACGAGGTTTATTGACGGCCATGTGTCGGGGGTGGATAGTGTATGTCCCCTTGAAGGGGCCGGTGTATTGAGAGAACATCCTGGTCGATGATTAGTATGTTTCTCCTGTCGTCGGACTAGCTATGGGCATGGCTCAAGGGGATGAAAACATACCAGTCCGTCGAGACGAGGTACCACCACGCCCTTCGGCTGACTTCGGCCTCCACGGGGTCCCTAGATCGTTCATCCGTTGCATCGGTGTCATTCGGTATATCGATTTTGTGAAGCCCCAGCTCGCGCGCCATCGTAATGGCCGACGTGATGAGATCACGGTATCGAGCAGACGGGCCTTCTAGATGACAGACCACGAAGGAGGCGATTATAATGGCCTGGATCTCTTCCAGCGATTGCGAGGATGCGCGACGCAAATAGTCCAATAAATCCAAGGCGGATTTCACCCACAGCGCGGATTTCTCGGTCGCTTCTTCGCCATTGCGACAGAAAGGGAGGTCTGTGTCTTGCTCGGTCCACGAGTAAATCGAGCTGGCGGTTAAACCGTATAGCAGCACCACGTGGTGGGGCTTTGGTTGTTTCTGACTTTCGACGTCTTCATAGATACCATCTACTAAAGCGCGCACGGTAGGGACGTGAATGACATGGTGGATGAATGAGACGTCGCGGATGTACTTGTCGAGCAGTCGTCTTGCTTCATCGCTACGTGGCAGGCAAAAGGATCCTTGGTAGCTCCCCTTTGCATTAGCCCATGATGGACCACAGCCCAAGCCACTCGATAAACTCCCTCTCTGCTCGATGGGATATATCCTGAAGGTCACGCCATCGGGTTGGATCATTTCCTGCGCTTCCAAGTCAACTGTCCATTGTGCTTTGCGTCACTGTAACACAGCAACCACTTACCGACAGGTCCGGACTCATACACTCTTGCTCAAGACGTTTGACCTCCGTACTAGCCTGGTGGAACTGAGGCGCCGAATATGGAGTCTGAGCAACCACATCTGTGACAGGGGACGTTGGCGTTGCCGTTTGTCCACGATTCAGGAGAACAAGCTGCTCCAGTCTCTGCAGACGCGCCAGAACATCCTGATCCGTAACCGACTCATCAGCCGGAGGCTGCGAATACAAATGGCAAGGTATTCCACGGCTGGTGCAATTTCCACAGGGCAGTTGGCGATTACATTTCAGCTTTCGGGCGCGGCAGAACTGACAGGACACCGGTCGCTGGCGGGAGCTGCCGTTCTGGATCTTCCGCGGAGCTAGACCACGCACCATTGCGCTCTTGGAGATGCGATCCACGGTAGGACAAGGTTGTGATTGAATGTGACAAACTTTTCGAGGAGAGGAGGCCGCGGAATGAAAGTCCGTGGAGGGAGAATTCAGGGATGACGAAGAGGAGGCCAGACGTGGCTGATGTAAGGTCGCTTGGGTCCTCCGCGGATGTTCCGCGGATTTATCTATAGAAGAATGCGACGGTGCACTGCAACCATTCTGCTGTCTTATATATAAGACTGTTACACGTTTCCTGTGATTTTATTCTATCATCACTCACTGCTTTTACCCTCTTATTTGCTCATATTATCATAGTCACCATGGACGCCATCATCGCCCAGATTCACTCCCTGTCTCAGAATGCCGACCAGGCAGGTCGCAGGTCAATTCAACGTGCCCTGAGAAGCACTCTGTTGGAGATTCAAGATCCAAAAGATATATTCTACCAGCTCCTCAATTCGGTCATACTTGCTAGTCCTCCACATTCACAAGACCAAAGACACTGACTGATCTCTAGCACGTCGAGCTGACCGTTGTCCGCCTGGGCATGGATCTTAAGCTCTTCGAGGCTCTTACAAACAGTGAATCTCCTCGCACGGTCACCAGTCTTGCAGAGCAGTTCAAGGCCGGTCCAGACTTACTCGGTCAGGGCCCTTCCGCGGTAGACTAGGAGCGATTAGTTTTCAAAGAGTGATTGGTGACTGACGATAATGACACCAACAGGCCGTGTCCTTCGCTATCTCGCGGCCCAAGACCTGATCCAAGAGACGGGAGTCGAAGAATTCACAGGGAATGCAACGACCAAGTTCTTAGCCGACAAGGGAACCGATGCAGTGATCAGCCACGGGTACGCTTGAACTATCCAACTTCTAGCATCTTAGCAGAATGCTCATCTTCGACTAGGTTCCATGTCGCAGGTCCCGTGTTACAAGTTACCCCTACCTACCTTGCAGAAACCAACTATCAAGACCTTTCCGACAAGAACAGAACTCCGTTCCAAAAGGCCTTCAATACCGATCTCCCAGCATTTGTCTGGCTGGCCGAGCACCCGAAACACATGGAGAACGGACAGCAGGCAATGGTATCGACCCAGTCGGGCGAATGGGTTCAAGACTTCTATCTCATGGACGACGCGGCCACTACTTTCATAAAGTCTCGACAGCTTTCCTCGGACAGGCCATTTTTCGTCGACGTAGGTGGCAGCTACGGACACCAGACAGTCCATCTTAGGGACAGACACCCCGGCCTGAGCGATAGTCTTATTCTTCAAGACCTGCCGCAGGTAGTCGAGCAGGCTCCCAAACTTGACGGGATCAAAGCGATGGCTCAGGACATCTTCACTCCTCAGGCTGTTGAAGGTAGATCCACCCCTTTCGTCGTCGGACTATCTCATTAAGTCACTACTAACATGCGCTTCAATCCAGGCGCTCGATTCTACTACATCAGTCGCGTCCTGCACGACTACCCAGACGACTCATGCGTCCAGATCCTGCAAAACCTCGTCCCCGCGATGGCGAGAGATTCCCGGATTCTCATCGACGAGACGGTCCTACCCGACACCAATGTTACTTGGCAAGCGGCCATGGGCGATCTGTACATGATGCTGATGGCGGGTGGAAAGGAGCGATCGGAGAAGCAGTGGAGGGGTCTGGCGGGTAGTGCAGGGCTCCGGGTTACTCATCTGCATGTTTACGATTCCTCACATCATCGGGCAATTCTTGTTCTTGAGAAAGAGTGATTGTTACTTGACTGGTTCTGGATTGGGTGAATCCTGTCAGCAGTGGCTGCTCCGCTCCGTTAGATATCTCCTCTCATGAAATTTCGGTTTGCAATTTATCGCCATCGTTATCTGTGTAGGCCGCATAGTATCAGAATTCCCGATCAGCAGGTGACGCTGATAACATACTATTTATTGATATGCTAGCTATATAACATACTTTGTCAGGTATATACTTGTAGATCTCGGTTTGGCAGGCTGAAGGCCAACATGAGTGATAAGTCGAGTGATAGTCCCATGTAGTCTGCCTGGGTGTGGCCTCTTAGCGCACACAAACAAGCATTCAAGCGCAGCTAATTACAGACCTTGCGCCCTCTCAGTCCCCTGACTCTCCTGTCGCAGAAACTTGATCGTGAACTCGACGGTCAACTGTCCACCCGGAAGCCTCCAATGTTGCAAACGCTGCCAGAATCTAGACCGAAACACCAAGGCACAGCGGAGAAAGAACAGGACCAAGTGGTTGATACTGCACACAGACATCAGTACATGAGTTGACAATGAGGGATCATATCACCCGAAAGAAAACTCACCCTAAGGCGAACGCGAACCCCAGAGTAAGAAATGTGCAGAGCCTAGTCGGCCGCGCAAGTCGACACTCGTAGCTATCAGGTGAGCACGTATAAGACCAGTCACGGACAATACCCGGACCGGCGCTCAGAAGGGCGAAGAAGGCGACTAGAAAATCAGCAACAAGATTCAGCCAGAGCCAGAGGGCCCTGTGGCTTAGATATATACGGATCAGGTTTAGGAATGAGAATAAGGCGCTGGACAGGCCCTATCATATCTAATATCAGCGTCTTGGATCGAGCCCGACAAGACGACGACAACACATACCACGACACCCATGACCTTGATGACTTCGCGCAGATCCCATGGCATGTAATAGCCTTCGTTATGGTTGTTCTCGTCTAGAATTATCACGGTGAGGTCGAAAACAACGGCCAACACTGACAGAGTGAGGGATACCCATGTCAACGTCGTTACAAACCGTAAGGAATGATCCTCTGGGTTTGGGGTGGACGGATCGTAGGATTCATGCTCGCCGATGGGGTCTGGGTCAGCCGAGCGTAGAAGAGGGGTGCTCTCTGAGATATCAGCCATGTTGGACAGCAATGATGACGAGGTTGTGTTTGCGTGCTGACTAGGTAGTGCTAGGCGATGGCAAAGATCGCGGATGAAACGGCCCCCGGCGCTAGGATAACCCTGGCTAGGTAAGGTGCCTAGTTAACCTTTTCCTTGGATATACCTGTCACCACCATTTACAGAAGCCATATATAGCAGCATTTCCGGAATAGGAACCTAAGATGAAGAGTTCCAGTCATGCAAACCTGACTTTGGTATACTTCAGTCCATGTCAATTCAAGCCTTGCGACAACTGTGATTGGCCAGCAATGCCAAGATCCGGTAAGCGGGTCATGTCCTAATTAGGCCTAGCGCATAATAACTGTGATCAGGTGCTATTCCCGAAGTGGCAGCCATCAGGGCGTGATTCTCTTCCTCTTCCCATCTTTGCCTGAACTCATCTCGTGGGAGCCATGTAACACACTTCTCTCAGCACCTCTGGTGTGAATACAAAATGGGGTCTGAAAGAGCGCCCGATGATTCCCACACTGATCGGTTACAATTTCCTGAAGTTGCCTCCGATATCGAACTCAACGACATCTTGCGACTGATGGACAACAGCATAGATCCGTCTGATTGCATGTCCTTTGACCTCGACTCCATCTTTCCGCAAGTGGATGGGTCTTTTTCTACTGCAGATGCAAGCGGATGCTATGGTTTGTCACAATTATCGCAATCTTGTCCTCCTGATGGGACATCGATCTCGGGGTCCCAAGCGGCCCCGAGCAAATCGTCGAGGTTGCCCGATACCACAACAAAAGTTCTTCGACAATGGTTCGAAAATCATGCCGACTATCCGTATCCCAATAAAAATGAGAAGACCTCCCTAGCCAAGGAGGCCGGACTGCAAATCCATCAGGTATCTACCTGGTTCTCAAACGCCCGCAGACGCCGTAAAAGGGAGTCACCAGCCGGAAATGGCCCTCTCGTCTCTCCCAGTCTTGACGGCCTTGATGAATCCCGAAAGACCACCCACGTACAAGATCCTGCCATGTGTCCGCTCGATCGATGGAGAAATTCTCCTCCGGAACTCGAGGGCGCCTCCTTAGAGGCTATCGTGAGCGCCGTGGCTAGCAGTACCACGAGTGGATTGTCAGACCGTAACCTCACTCTTGACTCACCTGGTCGAGAAGTACTACCACACAGTTGTTCCCTAGATAACAGTGATGCCCGATCTCTTGTACCGTCGCAGGCATCTGGGTCCGTCGTATCCAGCAGTTCCGAATCATCTGCCCATAGTTTCGGGTCCAATCGTTCCCACGGGTCCTTCAATCGTTTTTATTTGAATGAGCCGCCGCGACGGCGCCATCGGCGACCGGCTAAAAACACTTCCACCGGAGGGAAAAACCTAAAACGCTCTGTGGAAACCAAGAGGCCTTTCCAATGTACCTTTTGCACGGACACGTTTCGCACGAAGCATGACTGGACGCGGCACGAGAAAACCTTACACCTGTCATTAGAAAAATTCACCTGTTCCCCCTTCGGGCCGACTTACCGTGATCAGCCCAATGGGGATGAACGGTGCGCGTATTGTGACGAGCCATGCCCCTCCAGAGACCACATCGAAGCCCATCGGGTCAGTGTCTGTCAACAAAAGCCGGCGGCATTTCGGACGTTCTACCGCAAAGACCATCTAACTCAACACCTGCGTATCGTGCACGGAATCAACAGCCTGACGCCATCTATGGAGGGCTGGAAATCGCGAGTCATCCGAATCAATTCAAGATGTGGCTTTTGCGGTCAAACCTTCGTCGCTTGGGCTGAACGAAACGATCACCTCGCACAGCATTTTCGGGCAGGTGCTGTGATGAAAGACTGGCAAGGATGTCGAGGCCTCGACCCGCCTGTAGCTTTGGCGGTAGAAAACGCTATGCCACCTTATCTAATTGGCATGGAGTCGGCAGGCATAGAGCCCTTCAGTGCTTCTCGCGTGGCGGATGGACCGCCAGAGAAAGCGGAAGCCAAACCGACGTCCTTTGAGCACCTAACATCGCAGCTTACCTCGTTCGCGAATGGCATGCGCGCCAAATCTACGTTCGTCACAGACGCAATGCTCCAAAAGGAAGCCCGTTGCATCATGTACAGCGATGACGACCCGTGGAATCAAACGCCAGCCGATAATCCCCAGTGGTTAAAGTTATTCAAGGATGGTTTGGGATTGGATTCCGAGACCGGCCCATTGCAAATTCACTCTGCCGATCCGGCTAACCAGGACGAATACAATTTTTGTCTACCATGGTCAGCCGACGAATGGGCACCGTTCAGTCAAGTCCCGCAGACAATGGATTCATGCATGCCGTGGTCCTGGCAAAGTCCGGAATGCCTTGCCGAATTCAGGCAGCATAATTTAGCCTCCTGCTCCACGCAGCCGGCCGAAGGGCAGAGCACGGTTGACCAGGAAACCCTATTTGACTCCAGTTTGAATTTATGGGCTGAACCCGAGTGTGTGATATCTTGGAAGAGTGCTTCCCATATCGATTGATTTCCCCAGAGAGCTACTTCATCTATAGAGCCCGCGGCACCATCTCTATTGCGAACATGAGGACCTTACTACTTGTTATTCAACTATAGATACCCATTGCTTTCCATCCACGTGTCATTAGCGAACTTGGTCAGATAATTCCTCAGACTATCCGCGAACACCAACACGATGACCTTTTCTTCCGAGTTGAATTCTGGGTGCAATTGCAGAAACTCAACCAATCCTGCAAAGGCTGCACCGGATGATCCTCCGCACAGAAGTCCCTCCTCGCGCACCAGTCTCCTTGCCAGCTGAAACGAATTCTTATCGGTCGTCTTGACCCAAAGATTCGGAGCCCCCTGATCCAGCACGGCGGGGACAAAGTCGTATCCGATCCCTTCCACCTTGTATTCACTCTTTCTCTCGTTGAGCGCGGGCGGCTGTGCAAGAATAGAGCCGAGTGGGTCCACCCCAACGACATGCACATCGGGGTTCTTTTGCTTCAGTCCTCTGGCTAAACCGGTCACGGTCCCTCCTGTTCCAGCCCCCGCCAATACAACGTCCACCTTCCCTTGCGTCTGATGCCAAATTTCCTGCGCTGTTCCGATCTCGTGGGCGAGTGGGTTCTCCGGGTTGTTGTATTGATCTAGAATGTAAGAATTAGGAATCTCTTGATTCAAGCGTCGAGCAACACTAAGGATCGAATCCGGTGACTCGATTGGGACACCAGCAGGCGTTCGCACCACCTGGGCACCTAGGGCGAGAAGGATCTGTTCCTTTTCTTGCGACATCTTTTCGGACAATGTGATGATGCATTTGTACCCTTTGATCGCCGCCATGAGGGCTATAGCGATGCCCCTGTTCAGTGTCAGCGTTTATAATTGAACATTTAAAAATGAGCATGATAAGTGAACATACGTATTGCCGCTAGACGCTTCAATCAAGGTGTCCCCCGGTTTGATCAACCCGTCTTTCTCCGCCTGTTCTACCATACGTCTGGCAATTCGATCCTTAACAGACCCGCCCGCGTTGAAGTACTCGAGCTTTGCACATACTTTCGCTTTTATCCCCAATGAAGCTGGCAAGCGATTGAGGCTCACCAAAGGAGTAGCACCGATATGCTCGGCGATGGACTCGCTAAGCGGCTGTCCCAAGTAGACGGTCATCGCTGGGTTCGGTTGGACAAGGAATGAAGAAAAGAAAAGAAAAAGCAGTGAAACGAAGCCAATGGCATGGAATAGAAGGGCTTTGTAGGCTTTTTATAGCGACTGAACCGGTCACAGTCCACATCCTCTGGTAAGTACTGTACAACGTAGTATACCTACAAGACTCCGTTGACGCCCTTGACATTACCCGATCGAGAAGGGCCCCACCTTTTCCCCGAAAAGGCAGTGACAAGGGCGTCAGAGCTGCGACCTTACCTAATCGACCTCGGAGGATTCGATCGATGCAACCAATCGTTCTACATTTGAATCACCGAGAGCCCCACTTTCGGCGATCGGTTTTCCTTATCGCCCGCCGGTGGATTTCGCTCTCAATCCTCATATAAGAGTGAATCCCACCCTGCTATTCAGCACGCCGCAAGGGAAATTGAAAAGCTTTGCATAATACATCGACCAAACACCCCTCATCAACCAACAATGACAGACCCCACACAGAACCCAACCGACCAGACCCGGCTCGTCCAGCACTTCGGTGCGCAGTATGTCTTTTCTTTTCCTGCTTCCCTCCGAGTATGGCACAATTAACTTGCTGTGGCCAGCGATGTCGAACGCTACACGGATGGATGGTCGAAGCTCTGGGACTCGGATGATAGCGATCTCTGGGACCGATCGAAGCCCTCGCCGCCACTGATCGACCTCATCGAGGAGCGCCGAGACGTATTCCATCCCGTTGCGGAGGATGGGAGGAGGAAGAGGGCGTTGGTTCCGGTATGTTTTGCCAGCTCTGTGGGGTATTAAAAGGCAGTTGAGGTGAATAGAAATCCAAACTGATTTCTGACAACAGGGATGTGGGAAAGGCTACGACGTCGTGATGCTCGCCTTGCATGGCTTCGACGTGTACGGGCTGGATGTCTCCGCGACAGGCGTTTCAACGGCCAAAGCGTATGCCAAAGGAGAGCTGGCAAATCCGCAGGGTTATAATTTCGGCTCTGTATCTCCGGTGACGAAGGATGATAAAATAGGCGAGGTGACCATTCTGCAGGGGGATTTTTTCCAGTCGGACTGGGAGGATGGGATGAAGTTCGATTTGATATATGATTATACTGTAAGCTCTTGATTATATTGATTGGTTTACTGATACTAACTGATAAAGTTCCTCTGTGCCCTTCACCCAAGCATGCGTGCCCAGTGGGCCTCTCGGATGGCTGAGCTGCTAGCCCCCAAGGGTCACCTCGTGTGCCTCGAGTTTCCCCTCTGGAAGGACCCCAAGCTGCCTGGTCCGCCGTGGGGATTAAATGGTGTTCATTGGAATATTCTTGCCGAAGGAGGAAATGGGATTGTTGGGGATGATGTGAAGGTGGAACAGGGTAGTGAAGGTGGTTTGTTTACAAGGACGCTGTATATGAAGCCTGAGAGATCATATGAGCAGGGGAGAGGGATGGATAAGCTGAGTGTTTATGTGAAGAAAGATTGATTCACCAATACATGGAAGGGTTTGTGGCGGGTTCAGACAAACGCGTTTACGTGCGCTCGTAGCCCAATCAAGTGGGGGACCTGCCAGGTACGTTCCGCTTAGAGCAGCCGCCTTCCTTTTCCCTCTGTCCCCCTTCCCCTTCCCTCTTCTTCGCTCTTCCTCCCTCCTTCTCCCTCCTTCTGTCGCGGTATCCTTCACTAGCATCCCAGGATACGCACCCATCTTTTATACGTACCTTCATTTGAACCTTTGTTGTCTTCCTATACGTTTTGACGCGTCTTTCCAAATTTTCCTTGACCATCACCTCACCATCTAACAATCGGTTTTCTGATGGTTTCTATCACTATAATTGACAAATTGAGCTTTTGACATACTATTACTGCTCATCTCCCAATATATGTTGATATGTTGATATGTTGTACAGGGTCGTATCCTTGATGTCTTTCTGAAATTGTTTACTTCCAAGTCCAATATCACCTCTGACCTTCTTAGCGCATATTCGACTGTTCGTCAAGACCATCATTCGGAATCCTCAGACAGACAGAAATCTTATCAACAAGACGACATGAATGCAAAGGAAAACAGCGCCCCTCGCCTCCCGAATTGGGAGCGGCGTCTACATTCAACCGCAGAGAATCAAGAAATGGAGGGGTACAACAAGCGGACTTGCCAGTCCCTTCCCATCCAAGGGTCCGCTAAGAAGCCCAAATCTGGGCATGGCCCAACTCCAGACCGCTCATCAAAGTGTGTGATTCTGAAATATAATATCGGCAAGGCTATAGGTAACGGGATGGCGGGAGTGCGCAACTCCCGCGAGAGTACCTTGAGCAGCTTGAGCAGCTTGTGTAGCTCGAACAGCTTTCCGGGCCTGGTAAGTCCCTTCCTCTTCGTGCCGATAAAGTACTGGATCGAACTAGAAGAGCCGGATAAGCTACTCAAGGTTGCCATTTCCCCGCAAGAAATACCCACTTGGCAGATGCCAGCGACAGACCATGCTCGGTGTGGCATGTCAGTCTTGGCGGGGGCCCCTTTTTCTGACCAGAAACTCTACAGTGTCAGGAATTCCTACATGCCTGTTTTCCTAGCACCTCAGGCCACGAGACCTTATTATCGATACTTCACTTCTGCGGGGCGAATAACAAAGGAAGAATGGATTCTAATGGATCGACCGTTTCAAGAGGAACGTGCACGCCTAGAAAGTGCCAGGCCTATTCTCCAGAAGAATTTAAACGACATCGAGTCAGCGCTTACCAATTACACCACCGCAATGAGTGAATGGCGTTCTGAAACACGTCGTTGGGGGGTGCGAACAATCCATGATGAGATTAATGCTGGTAATATGGCCATTTTTCGACACGAAGTCACAAGGAAGGATCTCAAAGAGCTTGATGAGTGGCTTGAGGTTGAAGAGAGAAAGGAAATTGAGGGGCAATATAACGCTTGGTACTGTGGAATCCTGCTTCTAATGTCTTGCCCCATGCACACTTATTGCGCTCCGTTCCAATCAAGCAGGTAATCAACCAGCGCCTCGCAAATCTTCAGGTAGCCGTTCGAGCTATTGGAAAGTTAATATATGAGCTCAAAGCCAAGCCCACGAGTTGCTCACCCTCCGGCCCAGCATCAACTCCCAAGCCCCTCATCGACTTGACTGATTACAGCCCCGAGGATGACGAACGGATCACGCTTGATGAGCAACATCTTGCCAATCTCACCGTCTGGGCCTATGAACGCCATCTACATTGGATCTCACGAGACCCAGAGGCCAAGAAGAAATACAAGTTCAAGACAGAAGACGACGTTTATAAGTTTTTCCAAATCAAGCAGCTGACCTGCTCTGACTCAACCGGCTCCGTCGGCAACAATGGCCTGTTTCAGGAGCATATCCATATTCCCCAGAACCTGGCTAAATGTCCATGGGGTGTACCGTTTCACACACTGGAGAAACACAATTCTGACCCCGTTCATCGCAGAGGGCTGTACTCTGAGGCAGGCCGAACACTTCTGCGAGACATGGAAATTGATTAATTAGATTTCTACTGCCCTTACACCCCTGAAAAAATCTCACTGGTCTGGGCTATTCCGGGAGATTTGGGAAGCAGAATGTGTAGGTTCATTAAATGTACCAACGATGGTGAGCCAGTTTATTGATGGCCAGTGCTGGTGCTTCAAGCTATTCATGATATCTGTTTGGTTTTTGTGATTAAAATCATTTGTTCCATGTAATTCAGCACACAGATGGCCATTGAATCATTATTAAAGACAGCACTGTTGATTTTGTGATAATAGCTGTCTCATGCTCGTACTTGGTTAGCAAGCTAGCAAGTTATTGATGCTTTGTTGGCTCGGGGTAACAGAGTTTGATCTGTTTAATCATTATAGAGCAATGAGTGCATTTAGGTGGGCCAAGTAGATAGGTATTGAAGGTGACAATCTGTAAGCATTTTGGATGCTCCGAGCAATCCGCCAAACCTCTGCTAAAGGCAAGTTCCGAGGGCCTGTATATGAAGCGGTAGGTTCCATGAAATCGGCTATGAAGACCACGTGATATTGGAGATACAAGGGCCCTGTCTTCATAGCTCAGTATCTCAACCAATTCAGTTGATTTTTCTTCCACTTTGGCAGACCCCCCCCCGCCCTGGCACCTAAGATTCTTACACAAGCGGGTCATGAGTACCCAATGTTGCGGGAGGCTCATGATATATAGTTTCACATTCTGAGTTCCTGCGAATAACAGGCTATCCTGGTAGTAAACACTCTTCACGCCTTCTCCATTAAAATAACTAGAAAAACTAATATATGTGAGAACATGTCTTAATGGCACTCTCATCGAATCCATAACAAAATATCTACCATAACATGAGTATGTGCAGAGTCGTGGCCTGAGCAAACCACCACTCCAACGTAGGTACTGTTTGCTCTCCGCTCATATACTTATATGCAAGAAGCACATTCAACAAGGGAGCCTGGCTAGCTCAATCGGTAGAGCGTGTGACTCTTAATCACAAGGCTGCGGGTTCGAGCCCCGCGTTGGGCTGACTTCCTTTCTTTTTTCCTTTTTGGTATTCCGAAATATCGTTGCCTCTGCTTTTCTTTGTTCTGACCCTGTTGCTGGGTGGAGAGTGAAAACTTTGTGTGGTGGTTTCGGGATGTTGGAATCTGGGTTGACCCACATGGCGCGCCACTGGCTGCTTGGCGGATTTAATTCTCTGTGTTAATTATCAGGACAGAATAAAGTACGGACAGAGTACACCAGAGTAAGTAACCAGGAAGAATGGAGCATTGATTGTTGGTTATTTATTGAATTGATTGAACAATAAATACTAATTTTTTGTCTTCATCATATTCCACTTTATCAAGGAAGACAGACATATCGTTTTTGCTAAAGGCTCACTAAAACCTAGGGGGAGGATGTCCAGAACTTAGCTCGCTTTTTTTCAAGGTCATTTAGGCCAGCACTAAGGGCAGTCTGTCGGCCGAAAGAATTTGTTATAATTTATAAACTTCCACTTCGGCATCAACCATCGGTTGTATAGTGTAATGGTTAGCACATCGGATTCTGATTCCGGTAATCCCGGTTCGATCCCGGGTACGACCTCTTCTTTTTGTCTTTTTATCCACCGTCCTCGGTGTAGTTTAGTGGTGGTCGTGATTTAAAACTCGGGGTAGACTCGACACCTTTTTCCCACTACCAAGCCGCCAATATCGCCCTAACGTCTCTATACAGAGAATAGCTAAATCCTAGTACACAAGAAAGGGTCAGTTATAGTCTAATTCAAATTGTAAAGCTTGTTTTTAACCCCTCGTTATTGAAACTTCATTTTTTACCACAAAGCGACTTACCTTATTGGTCCTCTTATATAAAACACACCCCATGTTCGTTTTCACCTCTACTAGTAGCAGTGTCTTTGCTTTGAGCACATCCGCTCCATTGGAACAGCACACGCGGTTACTCCCTCTACCTTGAAATATGATAGACTTAAGCATCTGTACTCCGTATACTCCGTAGATGCCCGATCAGGAGACGCTCTCTCGGGCGAGTGCCAAGGAATGGGCCCATGTGGGAGGCCGGCGATGACGTGCGAATGCCAAGATCCCCGACGCTAGCCCGAACAGGCTGTCCGGGATCGGCGATGAGTAATTCCTGAATTGACCGATTCTCTTCTTTTTCCCCTGCATCCTCCTCCATCCTTTGTCCTTGAGAGATCAGAGTCCTTGTATCTCTGTCCTATAGAAAGAATAAAAATGTTTCGCAGTCGTGTTACATCGGCAGCTTGCACTGCCCGGAGAGGCTTTGCCACCGCCTCGCCCGTGAGCGCGGCCCGGAATCACAGAGTCGTCGTGGTCGGCGGTGGTAGCGCCGGTCTGGCAATCAGTCACCAACTGCTCCGATCCGGCAAGTTTGCCCAGAACGACATCGCTGTGGTCGACCCGGCCCAATGGCACCACTACCAACCCGGCTGGACCCTCGTCGGTGGTGGACTCAAGAACAAGGAGGACCTGCGCAGTCCCATGCACGGCTTGATCGACCCCAAGCTCAAGTTCTATAACGACGGCGTCGGCAGCTTCTCCCCCGAGAACAACCAGGTCACTCTCGCCAACGGCGACCAGGTCAACTACGAACAGCTGGTCGTTGCGCCTGGCATTAACATCAACTATGACAGCGTCAAAGGTCTGCCCGAGGCTCTTGCCAACCCCGACTCTCTCGTTTCGTCCATCTACGGCTACGACACCGTCGACAAGGTGTTCCCCTCCATTGAGAAGCTGCGCAAGGGCGCCGCCATATTCACCCAGCCCGCCGGCGTGATCAAGTGTGCCGGTGCGCCGCAGAAGATCCTCTGGTTGGCGCTGGACCACTGGAAGCGCGCCGGTCTGTACACCCCCAGCAACGTCTCGAGCTCCCCCATCCAGATCAGCTTCGCCACCGGTCTTCCGTCCATGTTCGCCGTGCCCAAGTACAGCGCCGCCCTCGAGGGTCTGCGCCAGGAGCGCGGAGTCGAGGGCCTGTTCCAGCACGACCTCGTGGAGATCAACGGTAACACCGCCACATTCGCTCGCCCCGACGGTCAGGAATCCGTGAAGAAGCCGTTCGACTTGCTGCACGTGGTGCCCAAGATGGGCCCCCACGGGTTCATCAAGAACAGCGCCATCGCCAACGAGGCCGGCTACGTCGACGTCGACGCCGGCACAACGCGCCACGTCAAGTACGCCAACGTCTGGTCCGCCGGCGACGCATCCAGCCTCCCCACCTCCAAGACCGCCGCCGCCATCACCTCGGAGGCGCCGGTCCTGGTGCGCAACCTGCTGCAGTCGATCGAGGGCAAGGAGCTCGACGCGACGTACGACGGCTACGCGTCCTGCCCGCTCACCACGGAGTACGGCAAGGTGCTCCTGGCCGAGTTCAAGTACGGCGGTCAGCCCAAGGAGACGTTCGCCAAGTTCGGTCTTGACCAGTCCGTTCCCCGCCGGTCGTTCTACTACCTCAAGAAGGACTTCTTCCCCTGGGTGTACATGAACCACATGGTGAAGGGAACCTGGGCCGGTCCGTCGGGGTGGCTCAAATAAGTGGATGGTGCCGGTTCTATTCAATCTTGTAAATAATTGCGGGAGAACCAGCGACAGCTTGATCTCTGTTTCTTGGCGTGTATCTTTGTGATGTAGTATATGAAAAGCCATTTATTCTGCGGTCATCATCGACTGTTTATTCGAGATAAATGATGAAGATCTTGTACAGGACCTGGAGTTGAGACCATCACTTGGACCTGTAGTACAGGGAGTAAGAAAGTCGTGTGATGTCCCTTTCCGGTCTGCAAACACAACCAACATCAGCCATCATCCTCGAATGTGGACTAGATCTCGTCCATTTACACATTATTATATTCCCATATTAATTAAGAACATCTAATATACACTCCCCCTTCAATCCATTTGAACCCTCCCATCCACTTACCCCCTTGAGATTAAATTCCCAACAAAGCTCCCTTAACCCCCTCCCCCAACTGCGCCGCCCAGAGAATCTTCTCGTTAAGAATAAACAAGCGACCGTCGCGCCCGAACGAGAAATTAGCCGCCCCGTCCTTGATCAGGATCTTGCCCAGCAGAACGCCGCCCGCCGACCAGACGTTGATGCCGTCGCCGCAGCCCGCGTACACGTTGCCGTTCGTGTCGACTTTGATGCCGTCGGGGACGCCGGTGTCGGCCATGGCGAAGACGCGACGGTTGGTCAGGATGGGCTCGTCGTGGGAGGTGGTTAGGTCGTATGCGTAGCTTTGGGTTTGTTAGTCTTTCATCATTTTCAAGGATCTGTGAACTGGTCTACGAGGCGAAAACGAGGCGATAGTTCTTAGAGCAGGGCAGGGAAGAGATTGTACATACATCGTGGACGGCTTGGTAGCGTCAGTGCTACCGTTACCGATCGTGGACGCCGTGTCGGTGATATACACGATCTTCTCGTCCGGCGAGAAGGCGATCCCATTCGGTTTCCCGAAGCCGTCAGCCACGACGCGCACGTTCCCGGTGGCCGGATCGAAGCGATAGACCTGGCTGGGGAGTTCCGGCTGGGGCCTGATGTGCTGGACATGGCCGTAGGTGGGATCCGTGAACCAGAAGGAGCCGTCCGAGTGAACGACGACGTCGTTGACGGAGTTGAACTGGCGGCCGTAGAAGTTGCCGACGAGTAGCTGGGAGGCGTACGGCGGGTCGACGGACATCTGGAACAGACCGCCGGTCTGGGACAGGGTGCCCTGGCCGCAGAAGAGGATGCCGTCGCCGTGGTTGACGCCGCCGTTGGCGAAGGGGATAGTGGAGTTCACGATCTCTGAGGTGACGGGGTGGGCGCCGACAGCGACCTTGGAGATCTTGATGGTGGATTGGTTGGTGACCGGGTCGGTGAAGATGTTGCTGGTCAGGAAGAGTTCGTCCTTGGAGGGGATGTAGACGCTGGCTTCGTGGGCGAAGGGGAAGTCATTGTTCTTCAGCAGGACTTCGAGCTTGGGTGTCGGACCGGTGATGTCTAGGAATCGCGGGTCGTAGACCTTAAAAGCCGCGGGAAGTTGCTGGGAGGCATTGTGAGCCTGGACAGCGTGGGAAATAGTTCCGGCCATGCTGGAAGTCTGGTCGAGAGTGTCTGTCTTTTCTCCCTTTTTTTTTTTTTTTTTTTGGACACTGGCCGGGAGGCCTTATTTATTTAGTCTTCTGCAGTCAGTCGTGAAAATGTCAAGAAACGGCACTAATGCAAAGTCTATTAGATGACGATTGCCCGTTGCAGCTAAAGACCTCAAGCTGGCGACCCACCGCCCCGACTTGTCTTTGCTGCTTTGGGCCTGCCAATATCCCCGAGGTTTCGCCTGGTCCCGAGGAAGGTGGCTCACGGAGGATCGTCGTTCGAAGATGTAGAGTCTTTAGGTGACTGCAGATTGTATAGAAATGTGGACTGTGTTGGATGGGAGGAATTGTTCAATTGCACTGCATTGCACTGCATTGCAAAAGAGATAAGATCTATACTCGGGTATGACGTCATCATATCTCTAGGACAAGTCGACACCTCAGGCATCCGTTCGAGGACATCCTGGACTGGCAGTCTGGCACAATATATCCAGTTGCTGGACATACGAACTGCAGCAGAACTGGGGCAAGAATGTGTTATTGGTGCTCCCACACCCTCTGTTTTCTATGCGACTGTTAGTGACCGTAACCAGCGTGGATATATAGTCCCGAGATTATTTACCGTGGCTTACCTAGAACTAGGTGATGTACTCTTCTCTTTTGGAAAGAGATTGAACGAATGAGTAAAAAAGCAAAAACATTAAAGAGAAGTTCAAGTTCTACCTTCTTGAGGACAGGCGTGTTTAGCCCATCGCATGTTCTGCTCCTATCCGCGTGATTAATCATATACTGGAGCAGAACCGTGGATCCAAGAAAGCTGGACCGAGAAACGAGCATCAGCATCAAAGACGCGGTCGAAATCAGATTTAATTTAACAACGTCCAGGCTGGCCTGTCAGGCCTGTCAGACCTGTCAGCTCTTCTGACGTACACTGCGCACCATTCAAGTCAAGATGGTCCGATGCGATCGTCGTAACGCCCGCTACGTCATTTGGTCCCCCGCATAAATTAACTGCCAACCGGTTTGACATCACTTTGTTTCGTCGGTGTTTATACTCTTTTATTGCGGTCGCAAACCTGCTATCTCCCTTTCCCTTTCACAACCTCTCCTCCTCCCGGTTCCTCCTAGTCTCTCCTCATCGCTGCTCGTCTCTCCCTTTCCCACCGCAAACCCGTGATTTTACCACAGACATGTCCCTCAACATGGCCACCAACCAACTCCCCAACCGACCTCCCAAACTGTCCTCCGCCACCGGCGGCGTCAAAAACACCGTCAAGGAAGGCACCGACACAGTCGGCAAGACCACGCAGGGCGTCACCGACACAGCCGGCAAAACGACGCAAGGGGCCACCGACAATGTCCTCCCCGGCGGGTTCCCAGGCGACGAGAACGACATCAAGCAAGCCAAGAAAGAGAACCCGAACAACGGGCCGATTATGGGTCCCATCCGGCAGTGGATTAGCCAGTCCATCCCGCCGATGCTCGATCGCATGGAGTCCTGGCTGACCTGGCTCTTGTCGTGGGTGCTGCCGGATGCGCGCCAGGCGAAACTGTACGAAGCGGCGGCCGAGCGACCGGCCAGTTCGACCTTCATCGTCTGCCAGCTGATCTGCTGCGGCGTGCCGTTGCTGATCTTCTTCGCGGGCGTGTTCATCTTTGCGGCGGTGGCCATTTTGCTGTGGGCGGTGCTGTCGCTGTTAATTCTAGGACCGGTGCTCTTGGTCGCGAGCTTTATGGGCTGCTCGCTGTGGGGATGGGGATGGTTATTCTACGGGTTGATTCGATGGATCGATCAGCATTACCTGGGAGGTCTTATTTCGCGGTTCTGGTTCTCGAAGATTCAGTCTGAAGGGGATGAGAAGGAGGGGGAGAAGGAGGGTGAAAAGAAGGAGTAGGGGTGGAGTGAAACTTGTTTGGCCTTTCTGGAAGGAGAGGACTGGGATTGAGGATGGAATCTTTGCATTCCTTACTGTTGAAGCGTGCGGTATGATGTCGCTTTGGTTCTGCAGGCGTGATTTGTGTTGATCTGATTTGAATATTTCGGAGAGCCTGGGAGTTATTCTTGTACACAATTTGACTCGTGATGGACTAAGGGTTTGTTGTTTGAGGGTACTTTCTCTGTATTATAGTATCTGTTCATATCAATGTGCAACATCTGTTCATACTGCGTAAATCCTTGGCGATCGGAGAATAAATCCAGAGTGGAAATGATCCGCGCCGCTTCTCCCTCAATTCCAATGTCAACCAAAACAAGAATGTCATCCAGCCTGTCCTGCTATCTCCTGTCGCCATGCTATCATCCAAAACTTCCTTATCATGGCTTTTAACCAGCCTTCTCATTCCGGTCTGTCAGTCGGCACCTCATTCTTCGGGATGCCGACCAGCCGATCGCCCGTACTCGGCATGGATGGCCGACAGCGTCATCGCGCGCGGCCAGGCCATCGCACCTCCTGGCAAACCCGACACGTCGATTGCCTTGCAGATCGGGTTCTTCCAGACTGCGATCTTGCGGTTATTGGATCACCATGATAGCTCCGTTCCTTCGTGTCAAACGACTCGCTGGGAGGAGTATCTGACGAACAGCACGGCGAGCATCGCACCGCTTCTGGGAAATGCGTCGCAAGACACGCAGCTGTTCCCACTTGACAGGCTCTCGACTGCTCGCGGGCTTCTGCACGAGTGAGTATGCCTATCTATCTATCACGTTGCGCCCCGGTCTATATAGCTAACGAACCCAGCTATGAGAAGACAAACAACACAATCGACAAGAAAGCCTTGATTTCCTTACGACAGTCAATTGACCTCCAACCAATCAATGAATATGGTGAGTATCACCTCCCCATTTTAGCAAGACCTAAAGGTTTCAGAACTAACCGCCTATCCCAGAGGGCCTATGGTACTTTACCTACCCCAACTGGAGCTACCTCGACGGCATGTACTCTCTCATCCCGTTCAACTGGCTGTACGCCACGCGATTCGACCCCGCCAGCACCAGCTCTATTGTTGACCAAAGCATCCGCCAACTCGATCTTCTCTGGCAGCACTGTTACGACAACAGCACCGGCCTTCTGGTCCACGGATACGACGGGTCCAAGACAGCCGTGTGGGCTAGTTCTCTCACTGGCGCGAGTCCGATCGCCTGGGACCGCTCGTTGGCGTGGTACTTTATGACACTGGTCGATATACTTGAGCTGCTGACATTGAAAGGAACCCCCGGAGCTGCGGAGCAGCGATATATCCGTTATCTGCGAGGTCGACTATCTGCCTTGGCAAACGCAGTCATCGCGGTCGCTGACACTGACTCGGGCTGCTGGTGGCAGGTCATGACTGCTGCGCGACAGGAAGGGAACTATATCGAGTCGAGTGGTTCGGCGATGTTCACGTATGCCTTGTTCAAGGGTGTTCGAATGGGATTTCTGGATTCAGAACGTGTTACCGGATCGAAGATAGTGGAGTTAGCGAGCAAGTGCTACGGGTATATGGTCAACGAGTTCGTAGTGGAGGAGGGTGATGGTAAGCTTGGATATAATGGAACTGTCTCTGTTTGCAGTTTGAATTCTTCGGCAACATATGAGGTGTGTTCCTGACTTTTGGACGTGCTGGGGAGAGACTAACCTGGGATTTAGTATTATGTCAATCAGCCGTTGTTGTACAATAGCGTTCATGGCTCTGCGGCGTTTGTGCTGGCGAGTCTGGAACATGAGATGTTGGTGAAAACTGCACGTTGAAATGGGTTGACGAAATATTGAAGCTTGACACTGAGGATTTGATAGATCATCTTGATCCACGATATCCTCAGATTGCTGGGGCCCGGATTTATTCAATTTGTACTCATCTACAGCAAGAGAGAAGTATGTGTCAAACAATCAATGATGCGACGGTCGAGCCATGTGATAGTGTTACTCACCTGATTGTCGCGTCGTCTTCGATTCACTCTGAACTTTCCAATTTTCCATCTCCAACTACCGTCGGCGACGCAAATCAATGGATTCGCATCACGCATCCGCATCCAAGAAGCCTATAAATACCGAAAACATTGCATTGCACTTGACTGATAATATAATAAGAAAGCTGACCAAATTAGACCCTTTTCATTTCGGTATTACATCCATCCGACCGAATGGCGAGTCAATGCCAGCAGGCCCCCATCACTTTCCACCTACAATCGTCACCTAAAACCATAATCAACGAGATGTGCGTTCGATATCAGAACCACCAGTAGGACTCGCCTCTTACTCCACAGACTTGGCTTTCGGCTTCCTGGACACAAGACGGGAAAGCACCCGACCGACTTTCGTGCCTCCGCCCTGGAAAGCAAGGTAATAAATTCCAAAGAACAAACAGATATTAAACGCGATAAAAGCCCACAAATACCCAAAATGATGCCATCGTTCAGAATACCGAATGTTGAACCCCTCCAGGAACAAATCTGAAACCACGTATTGACAGAATTCGCAGTTCTGGGTAGCGTTAGGATTGGACAAAGACGCCATGGACGCTTTCACAAACGACCCGGCATATTCTCCACAGGTCATGCCACTAGGGGGGTTGAAGAAGTTGAGCTCTGTCTCTGAGCATGTGACGGGAATGTCGTGGCTCATGCTGCTCATCATCGACGCGACTGTATACGTGAATGGGGAGACATAATATGCAAAATGCCAGAACCCGACGAGGTCAGACAACGGTTGCACAACACCCGTGAAGGCGAAGATGAATGTGTAAAACAATATTGTGACCATTGAGGCTGTTTCGGCATCCGGGGCAGCGATTGCGACCGCCTGCGAGAAGCTCGTGTGGTATAATTGGAAGACCATGAATATCAGCCACATGAATGCTCCTCTACCCTCTGGGATAGTTCGCCACCAGCCGACAGGGAAATACCAGCAGATAAAGCACACCGAGGCAATGACCAGATTGTACGGGATCTCGGTCACGATGCTGGCGGTGATGAAGGCAGTCCAGCTGTACATCCTGGAATGCTTCTCTCGGACCTCGTAGAGGTTTCGGTATTGGATAAGTCGCGGTTGAAGCTGAACGAGAATCACCAACGAGAGAAGGAGAAGCATGAAAACCGAGAAAATGGAATTTTTCAGGCCCGCAACGGAGGGGTCTTGTTTGAAGAAGGTGAACCCTAAGAACAGACCCCCGATTGTGTTGATTGCCACCTTGCTGACAACGTAGACCGGGCTTCTCCAGTACTGTGTAAACAGACGTTGCTGCACAGCGAGATACTGCTCAATCCATGGCAGGGCATAGATGGCTTGAGAGATATCGGATTCGTCGTCGTCAGACACGATCGTGCCTTGGCTCGTCGCTTTAACAAGGGATTGGATCTCAATAGTGTTCCGTAGTGCTTCAGGGCTGCTCTTCCACGTCTCTGCCCAGTCCTGCGATGACTGCGCGGCTGCGCCTGCACCAACCACATCAAGGATATACTCTGCAGGATTCGAATTCTCGGGACATGGATATCCGCCGTTTCGTTCAAAGTAGCTGATCACGGTACTTGAATTCTGGCCAACCTCGCCGAAGTAAGCGGTCTTCCCGCCTTTCACGAGCAAGAGAAGTCGGTCAAACTCCTCAAATAGCAATGATGATGGCTGATGTATCGTGCAGAGAATCGCTTGACCAGCATTGGCTAGGCTGCGAAGTAACTTAACGATTGACATAGCAGATCGAGAATCCAACCCAGACGTGGGTTCATCAAGGAAGAGCAAAATGCTTGGCCTAGCCACCAGCTCCAGCCCGATTGTGGTTCGTTTGCGCTGTTCGGCACTCAAACCCCGTCCCGGAGTGCCGATGACCGCTCCTGCAAATTGGTGCATTCCGAGGGCATCGATCACTTTTTCGACATACGCATATTTCTCTTCTAGAGGAACATCCCTGGGCTGGCGAAGCAATGCCGAGAAACGGAATGCTTCCCTCACAGTAGCTTCTTCAAAGTGGACATCTTGCTGTTGGACGTACCCTGTTCCTCGCTGGAAAGACTGTCCGAGGCGACGACCATTGACCAGCATATCACCTGATATCACACCGCTGGAAACTCTTTGTGCCAGAATATTGAGCAGGGTGGTCTTTCCAGCGCCCGACTCTCCCATGAGAGCGGTCATTGCTCCCGGTTTAACATATCCCTGCACGTCGGCAAGAAGGCGGCGACTTTCGTCTTTGACCTCGATGTCATATGTTACTCCTTGCCAGGTAAACACACTCTCGCTGGGTCTCAGGTGGTGCATCAATGTATCATCGTGCGGTGAAGGTTGATCAATGCCTCCGTCTCCCGATGAGCCCTCTGGGTCTATGATGGGGTCGGACCGATATACTCGCCGTGCGTCTCGCTTACTTTGGAACAGAAGCTGGCTGCTCTTCAGTGCCGGAGGGCTCTTAAACTCAGCAGCAGCGGCGTAAGTCATAAAGAAGAAAACAAAAAATCCGATGCTTATACCTAAGTTTCTCCATAGGTGAGAATAGGAATAGGCGAATGAGATCTCCACATAAGCGTCGCCTGAAACATACATCTCCCCGGGCATGGCGCCCTCGGCGGCACAAACCTGGTTCAGAATGCTGGCGTTTTCATATCCAGGACCTGATGGTACAAGGGTTGCACAGAGTGACTTGCGGTTGTGAAACTCCATGACCATGAGCGACTCGACAGCATAGTACATGGGGTTGATATAACTGAGCCACTTAAACCATGGATGCATCGAGGGGCGTGGAATGACATAGCCCGCGTATATACCCAGAACCAGCAAGATAATTCCGGCGATTGCGAGGGCGATCTCCACCCTGTTGACGAGGGCAGCAATGGTCCGGAACAAGGCACTCAAGGTCACGGAGGCCAGAAAGGTAAACAACAGAAAGACAAAGAAGGCACCCGGCTCTCGCTTGAATCCAACCATGAAATATACCACAACACTGAAGACAGCAACGTTGATAAATTTGATCGGATACTGAGCTATCATAGAGGCTAGCGCGTCGATGGACGGATGATACATGGCGTAGGATTTGTGTTTTGCCACAACCTGTCTTTGAGAAAACTGAGAGCTAATTTCAACGAAGTTGACCAGAATGTTGAATAGGACCGAGAAGAAGACACAGCCACCTTTGGAAAAAAATCCGCTCGTGTCTTCGGGGATATCATAGAACATAGACCCAATCAGGAGCGCGACAATCCCCATCGTGACGATGACAGAGAGAGTGTAAGCTTTGTCGGAGATGACTCTTTGACAGGACCGAAGATATGTGGCGCAGAACTGCATGGCCCAATTGATCGTATACGGAGACTTGCTTCTATTCAACGGCGCCTTCTCCGCATTTTGAGTTTTCTTGAAGGACTCAAAGCTCTCGGGGAAGCCGTATGGATACTCATTCCCATGCCGATGTTGTTCAAACAGAAGTCGCTTACGATACTTGCTAGCCTTCCAGAGAAAGGCGAACTCTGAGGCAGCACTTGGAGCCGTATCCTCATATCCTCCACGAATCTTTCTAGACTCCGGATCTGTCATGGAAAGTAGGAATTCTGCTGTTGTTTGGCGTGGATGAAAGACAAAACCCAGTTCCTGGAAGTGCTCTTTGGCAGCAGCTATGTCTCCGAAGAAGATCTGCTCACCCTCATAGAGGATGACCACCTTATCAAAGAGTTCGACTAACGAATCTCCTGGTTGATACAGAGCCGCAACTGCCACGGTGCGGGTGAGATTCGTAGCTGCACGAAGAGCACTGACAAATTCGAAAGATGTCGAGGAGTCCAATCCTCGGGTAGGATTATCCCAGTAAGTTACCGAGGGACAAGTTGCAAGCTGTTCACGTTGTTAGTCCGTCAACTAATCTCAGAAAGACCGAACCAAGACAGAACTCACCATTTCAGCAAGAGATACTCGTCTCCTCTCGCCCCCGGAAACACCTCGAATATAATCATTCCCCACGCGGGTTTGGAAAGTATGTGTCAGGCCGAATGTCGCCCCAAGGATATTCCTCATGGTTTCAATATACTGCTGGCGAGAGACACCGCCTATTCGCTTTCGAGGGGTCTTGGTCTTGATGGCAAAGTCGAGCGTTTGAGCAACTGTGAGATGGGGAAAGTGGTTCTCATTCTCCTCATTGAGCACGACCTTCCCGCGAAAGTCCTTCCTGATGACTTCCACCGGGACACCACTATATGTGATATCACCAGAATATTTAGACAGGCCCTCGTGATAGCCTGAAAGAGCTCTTAACAACGTCGAGCACCCACTCCCAGGCAGACCCAATACCAGCAGCATCTCGCCTTCCTTTAGTAGGCCGTCAAAATCCTTCAAGATAATCCTGTCAGGGCTGCGACAAAAGACACTGGTGACGGCACGGAAGCAGTCCGAGAAAAAGGAAGAAACAGTCGACTGGGCTTGTGTCGGCGTGTCTTTCCCAAAAACATTGAGGTCACTCCAGCGCACAGAAGACTTCAATAGATTTGGGGACGAGCCTTCGTCCTTTGACCGTGCGACTGCTGCCTTGAGGGCCTGTTCGAGTTTCCATCCAGGCTCGGATGGGTCAAATGGGTTTTCGTGACCGTCAAATCCAGTAGAGCGCCGCGATAATGTTTGCATCACTTTATCCAGCTCCTCGGGGTGTTCTTTAACTGACTTTTCCAGCTGAGACGTCTCAATTGTCCCGCTTTCGCCGTTCTTGTCCTCGCTGGCGCTTTCGGGTTGAATATTTTCGTCCATTTTGGTTATAGGTTATTAAACAGAGCCGCGAAGAAAAGCATCAAAACGAGAAGACTGAAAATAAAAATGAAGTATAAGAGAAAAGAAGGGCGATTTATACTAGACATCCGCTCGGAAAGATACCAAACGCTTGACAATGGGCAACGTTATGCTACTGGACCGGAGAATATACGGGACTGCGTCATGTCCTGCGCCCCTTTTATGCCCTGCACCGGTATACATTCGGTATGCTGACGTCGACAAGCTGATTCCCTAATTTACTCATGAAACCACTTTATTTCAAGCTTTGGGCGTGAATGGAATGCGCAGCTCGATAAAATGGGACGATCGGCCAATCACTTGCCGAGGTGGGCACCTTCGGTCCCGAAGGTTTCGGTTCCGTCGCCGCCGCTGAAATAACAGTGAGCCCGCCGCCGCCTCTCGTTCACTTGTTCCCTTCACTACTTTTTTCCTCCGTCATACCCACTGGCATCGGTTCCGAAGCGATGTGATATCACATTCCTGTCTAGACTGAGCGTTGTGAAGCATTACGTTATGGCTGACATGCCGACCAGTAAAGTGTCCAAGACCTGCGATCTGTGCAGATCACGAAAAGTCCGCTGCATTAGTGAGAGATTCGGTTTCATTCTGACAGATCTTTATGACTAAAGAGGTTGCTTCTAACTTGGGTAATGGCAACAGGGTCCGGGGAAGATGAACATGCTGCGTGCGACTATTGCATTGTAGGTGTTAAGCTTGGGTTCCAAACAACATGGTCGATATGGGTCAGCTAAATTGGAATATAGAATCGCAAGGCTCGATGCCACTACAGTTATATGAAGCCGCCCCGGAAACGAAAACAACAGACAGACGGTGTTGAAAGTCCGTCGGGAGCTCCAGAAAGTCGCTCGCTAGTTAAACGGCCAGCTTTAAATTCTCCCGACCCGGCTGTCACAGAAGACTCCGTGCCCACTAAGGTTTGCTTTCCAGCTGGTGGTTCATCTTCAATTAAAATTTAACTTTGAATAAGAATTCGACCGCGCACCTCGCAGCCCCATTGAGTTCTACGCCGGCGCGTTTGTATGTGGATCATCTCTTAGCAAGCCGCCAAACACCAGCTCGTGGTCGGGACGAAGAGGTTACCAACAAAGTGAGCAAACCCTGCATTTTGTATTCCATAATTAATCGTGCTAATGTCAATGTTGTTGCAGCTAGCTGAGATATTTGGTCGGTGGCTACCGTACCATAGACTTTCCAGACTAACTTAAGCTCCAGGCCCTAGCTCAAATATATCCTTTTTTTCCAAAGCTAGAGTCGACGCTCTAGGTACACGACTGGGGCATACCCGGCTGAGTCAACTTCTGGAAACTATTGGATCTGTTGCCAATTCGAGAACCAAAGGAGCCAATAAGGCTGCCAATCTGCCGTTTCTGCGGCAGCAGAACTTACCACCCTTGCAACTCTCTGAAGATGTCTCGACAGCATGTATACAAGGTAATGTCTATGCTAAAAGCACTATTACAGAGGATTGACGGTAATCAATAGCTTTCTTTAGTCATGTGCATCCAGTGTACCCATTTTTAGACCGAGCTGCATTCGAGCAACGGCTTTACGGACACCTGCTGTACCCGTCACTCGAAAACGATAGAGTTTGGTCCGGGTTATACTATGTTGTTTTGGCCCTCGGGTGTCAATACAATGATGGCGGTAGTTTTGATCCTGGGAAAGGACAAGCATGGTCGTTTTTCGAGAGGGCCATGTCTTGCTTCCCAGATATTATCTTTACAAAAGGATCTCTGATGGCTGTTCAGGTTTGTTTCTTCTAGGCATTGCCTGACTGATGCTTATGTGCTGACCTTTATTTCAAGGCTCTCACAGCAATGGTACGAGAGTGTCTAGACCAATCATGAACGGAAAGTTAACCCTCCCTATAGGCAATATTTTCCACTAAATTGTCGGCATGGCAATTTGAGGCACTGTTGGTATCGGAAGCCGCGCGGATGGCACAGAATATGGGCTATAATCGGAATAGGGGACTCAAAGACAATCTTTCTCATCGGGTATTTTGGGTGCTCTATTGCCTCGACAAGACGTCCTGCTTTGTCACGGGAAGAACATCGGTGAGTATTAGTGTGAAATTCACGGACTTGAACTGATAATCTCTAGAATATCATGGATTCTGATATCGGATGTCCAATTCCTTATGTTCCGGAATCCGTATTTGACGACTATGACTGGTTTCTCACGCATGCGCGCTATGCCCGACTTGTTTCCCGGATTTACAGCACTATATTCTCTCTCAGTGCGGCTGGGAACTCTTCAAGTTACTATTTAGATCGCATCCAGCATCTGCTTGAAGAGCTTGAATCGTGGAAGAACTCGATTCCAGAGTCCTATCGTCCCGGCGAGCCTCTCAAAGCCAGGTTGATGCCCGGACCGGTGGCAGTGTCGGTTGCTCTGCATACACAATACTACTTCTATAATGCTCTGATGACTCTATCACGGACGGCTCTCTACATTGGCCATGGTCCGAAAGAGATGGAGTTGCAATTGCGCATGAAAAGGCTATTCATAGATACGGCTTGTTCGATTTTGGAACTGACCAAATACATTGAGGTCGCATCATACACGTCGTTGTGGTGAGTTTATCTCGACATGCCTTTGCTTATCGCATGCTAAAAGATCAGGGTACTGGCGATCATGCCACTTTCAGCTCTGTTCATCCTTTTTGACGAAGCTATTCACAACCCACTGCTCCCGCAGACCACCTCCTATCTATCTCTGTTAGACATTGGGATCGGGCACTTCAGTCGGCTGGATTATGCGAGTCAGGGAACCGTCCCCAGCTCCCTCTTGGCCGAGTTCGCTCACATTGCGCGTCAATATATACGCGAGACACAAATAAAAGCGCTTGGACGCGACCGACATCAGGAGATACAAGAGGCGCAGAGAGGAGATAGTCAATACGTATCCTCTGATAGCCACGGTGAATTCGATCAGACAAGTGTTCCTGGGGTTACGGCTCTGGCGCCAAGAACAGGGCCACAGGTTGATGCAGATTCACTTCAAACGTCTATCAGCGGTGCCTTTCTGGGTTCTCAGCCCCTTGCACCGTCAACGGGCCCATTCAGCCATGCCCCTAGCTTCACCGTGCAACAGTACAGCCGCCAAGCGCCAGGTGAAAGCCAGACGAAGGATTCATCAAGAAAAGCGAGCGCTGTGCCGGATACTGAGAAACCGATGCTTGGAAGCAATGGCTCTATGGGGACTGAATATGGAGCTTCGGCATCGACAATGGATAATCTTACGGGCGCAATCACCTCGGAAGAGTTCCAACTGCTCGGGATCGACGTCATGGATCTTTTTGACACGATGAATTTTCCTGTGGGCATCCCTTGATTCGGACTGACTCGTAACGGCTCAGCTGCAGGAACGCGCATTCAGTGTCTTCAGTGTTACTCCTGCGTCATTGTCTACATACTTGACCCTTTAAAAAGGGTTAATCATTTTTTCGTCGCTAGAACCATTACTAGAGGAATCTGAAATCTCACCTTACCATTCAGCGCACTCTCCATCTCACCCCAAAGCCTTTTCATGTCGGCTTCTGGAACACACGGCACCCATGTGGCCATGTACCCTTTAAACCAGTCGATGCCTTGCGAATCGCACCAATCTTCATCGTTCTCCACCCACACAATCTCCTCTCCTTCACCAATCCTCCTCTCGCCCACCCTCTCATCCATCTTGAACGTCTTTACACTACCTCCGGCATTAACATAAACCCTCTGCACACGTTCCCACTCTTCCGGGGGAAACTCCAACCCCTCATACGCCATATTCACAACCTTAACCGCCCGATCCAACAACTCCCCGACACACATCCTTCGCACCCAAACCGCCCGAATCTCCTCCCAGATCTCCTGTACGCGGTCGTTCCCCATGATCCTCGGAAACGTATAATGCGAGAGAACCAACGTTCCTCCGACCTTCAACTCCCTGCCAGCCTCACCAATAACCGCTCTCGTATCCATCCAATGCACACACTCACACAGAGACACTAAATCCACCGTCCCGGAACCGAGCGAACTCCTCTCCCCTCGCTCTTGGAGAAACGTGAACTTATTCTCCATCTCTGCCACCCCGGTATGTGGATGGGATTCGAGCAACATCCTCCGCGCAATATCGATGTACCCATCGTTTGGATCGGATGCTGTTACGTGCGTGAACCGTGACGCGAGGCTGGAGGCTACGATCCCGCAGCCCGTGCCGATGTCGTGCGCGTGGGTCCAGCTAGCTAGAGGCTTCGCGGCGTGGTAGGCGTAAATACGCGCGTAGAAGGGAGGCGGGTAGAGTGGTCTGTAGGCGAGGTATTGGGTCCAGTTGGCGCCTTGGGCGATGGAGAAGCCGAGTTCTGGTTGTTTTTCTTCGGGGGGTGTAGGGAGAGACATTTGAGATGCTTTTGGAGGAAAGATCGATTAGGGCTTGGAATGCTTGTGTGTAGGTCTGTATGGATGGATGGATAGGACAAATGGAGAGAGAGAGAGAGAGAGAGAGGGTGGAGAGAGAATTGTGATGGCGATGTTTGTTTGCACGGTAGATGAAGATATTAATAGGGACTGGCCTTTCCCCGCCTTTCTATTCTACACAATAAAATGTAACACGACGGCCGAGGAGGTTGCATCTATCGGGCATCTTGGGAGTCTTAGATCCTAGACTTCCGACGAATAACGTGTCGATGGCGTCGGTAGCCGCCGTGGATACGAGGATGGGGGATAGGTAGCTAGGTACTCATGCATCGTCGGGCTATTGACGTCTAGCATTCCCCAGTCTGTGGATAGAATACAAACAACCTTCCCCGATCACATTTTCATAGGGTACTCGACGATGGTTAGCCTACTAATCTTATTAGCATTACCCCGGCCAAGTCGGAAAACACGTAACAGAGCACCTGCTCAAGACAGGAAAATATATCGTCACTGCGATCACTCGGCCTAACAGCACCAACAAGCCCCTAGAGGGCGTCCAGATCGCACGAGTCGACTATAGCGGCGATGATGATTCGGCGCTGGTGGAAGCCCTGCGCGGACAGCAAGTGTTGATCATCACAATGGCCGTCATGGCGGCCAGAGACACAACGAAAAAGCTAGTACGCGCAGCCGCAAAGGCCGGGGTGCCTTATATCCAGCCGAACTGGTTCGGACACGACTCGCAGAACCCGAAACTTCTGGAGAGCCTTCTCAGCCATTATGACACCTGCGCGGAGATCGAGAGACTCGGTGTGAGCTCGTACCTGCTTCTGAACTGCAATTTCTGGTACGAGTTCAGCCTGGGAGGCGGGCCCGATCGATACGGGTTCCATTTCCAGAACCGGTCGCTGATCCTGTTCGATGATAGAAACACTCCCCTTAATACAAGCACATGGCCTCAGTGTGGTTGAGCGCTGGCCAGCTTGTTGAGTCTAAAGGAGCTTCCGGATGACGAGACGGATACGTCGCCTAATTTGTTTCAATTCCGGAACGGCCCTGTCTACATCTCCAGCTTCCGACTTAGCCAGCGCGACATGTTCGAGAGCGTCAAGCGCATGACTGGCACTACGGATGCCGACTGGAAGATCACGCACGAGTCATCTGAAGAGCGATGGAAGGAAGCTCACGCTTCGGTCATGCAGGGTAACTTTGGCGGGTTTGCGAAGCAGTTGTATAGTCGGATGTTCTTTCCCAGTGGCGACGTAGATCTAGAATCCAAGTACGAGCTGCATAATGGGGTCCTTGAATTACCGGTTGAGAGTCTGGACGAGTATACTGCGATTGGGGTTCGCATTGGAGAGAACTAGGAGATTCCGGCGTATCATTGAGAGGGAGCATGTGTTTGATTGACAGTATGATATGTTAAGGTTACAATACACATGATATTAAAAAATTTTGAGTTCAACCCTTTTAGGATTATGATATCACGTAGCAAGGGGCGATTCCCAAGTGCTTCATTCCCTGCAGTATAGACGGGGGCCAGGGAAACGAGAAATGCCTGACAGTACCAATCTGGAATTAGACATCGTAAATTGACTCTAGAATATTCGCCGTATTACGCAAATAACCTGCTATTCTCATATGTTCTTGCACTCTATTACTAAAGATCAATTTAACCGACACCAAGCTAAAAGACCCACGGCTCAATCGACATATCCCTGATTGCAAGAAGCTTAAAACGCCCAGAAAAAGCTACCAGGTTAACTTGCCAACACGATCAGAAGTTTGCACGCCTCACAGACCCTCTCCCCACGCAAATGGATTCAAGTAATATTCTCCGATATAATTATGTACCGCGTCCCACCCAGCATAAGCCAAAGTTCCAGTGGCAGGAGTAACAAGAATATTCCGCAAATACTGAATGGCCGGCCCCCTTGCCCAAATCTGGTATGTAGCATGCAAGAGAACGCTCACTAGTGCCACCCTCGCCGCAAGAAATAATTGCGCGACAATTGCTTGGGACTCGATTGGGAGGCGACGCGATAAGAGGTAGTGGAGCAAGCTAACTCTGTACTCTCGTTGTTTGTCCGCAGGGAAGTTATGCTCCACAAATCCGTCCATGAATGTGCGAGCCGATGAACGGCGCAAGAAAGAGATCGTAGCTTGCAGTACAGCTCTCTCTAAATCTTGGGATGATTGAAGAGGCTCGATCTTAGTGATCTCTGCATTTACGGTTTGTCCGGCGGTGGCGAGGACTTTATCCAAGAGGGAATTGTCGGAGACCGATAGACGACGGGATTCTTGGTCCGAATCTGTGGGAGAGGCCGTTTCCTTCCTGAAGGCTGTCTTGGGGTCTGCTTGTTCAAAGAACGAGGTGTAAAAGCGGAAAGATAAAGGCTGGATTGTCAGGGTTTGGGGAGGATCAGAGGTTGGTGATACTGCTGCGTTGAAAATGATCGGTTCAAAATGTAGAGAGCTTGGCGGCATATATTTGATCGACAAAGGAAATGTGCAGTTATTTGCGAGCTGTGATAGGTACTCTCGGAAGAATTGCTCCAATGTACTGCGAACGCCGAGCATTAGTCCCATGGTACATTCAGCGAGATAAGAAAAGTAACTAACCGTTCGACTTTGGTTGACTTGCGTGGGTTACTCCCAGATCTGACTTCTGGTCTTTGAAGATATCTTAGCTTTCCCCGGAAGCGAATCCTAAGGGCCTCTTTGACAATGCGAGGAGCAGAAAGCGCTCCGACGTGCGTCCACCGAGCAATAAAACGAGCGATCTCGCGTCCGCTAGCAGACAGTGGATCAACCGGAGCACCCCAGGAAGCAAGCCGACTTGTAACCTTGACCTGGCCTTCGGGGGTATTTGAACTCAAGTTGGACTGTAGTGCAGGACCTGCCAGGGGGTCCATGAATTTGGCAGTCATCTCTCCTCCTACCTTCTCAAAAGGAGAACCGAATATCAATTTCTCCCATGACCCCTTGTAGTGTTTGCTTTGGGGCGCAGGAGGCAGGAACCGGATAGAAACAGGGTTCCCCTGGTCCTTGGTTATGGCTGTTGCTTCCTCTGGTTCGTTTTCCGGGTCGTCGACGGTGAGATCATCACCCGCCACGCGGAAGAAAAAGTTGCGTTTCTCGAAGAAAGAGTTGTTGATCTCCATGATCATTGCAGTCAGCTCTCGTTCCGAGTTGTAGAGATACCAATAGCTGATTGCACTCTTCTGGAAGCACAGGAATCGAGGGACGCTAATGAGGTATGCATATGGGAATTCCTGTGGGTTTTCACCCTGAGTGTGACGGATAGTTAGATATTGAACTACACATAGAGGGAAGGCTCACTCACCTCGGATTCCAGGAATATATGCAGCTTCTCCTCCAACGAGAGATTACCGCTCCCCCAGTCGAGATAGTAACCCGGATCAATGGTGAACCAGCATTTTTCCTTCTGAGTTTCCGAAGCCGGGACAGCGTCTATAGAAAGAAGATTCCCTATGCGGCCACGAAGACCAACAGGTACACCAACCATGAAGTAATTGTACCAGTAGTTGTACCGCTCGGTTATAGGGAATCTGCGTGCATGGGAAAGTCGAGCAGGGAAGAGGAGCGGTTGCCCTAGGAACTCTTTCTTTCCACTGGAGTCAAGCAAGATCAAACGTCGCCATAGGTAGGCTGCGACAAGCAGCTTCAAAGCAAGGCATGCGATGCCAACGACCACACTCAACCCAGAGAGAAGAAGAAGTTGCTTCCAGTCTAGATGGAGGTTTGCCAACAACAAGGTAGCTGAAAGGAACAAGAGATAGGAGATGGACTTCCAAGGCATTATGAACATTTGTGCCGCAGGCTTGTGAGCTCTGATTGGAACGATTCCGGAAGTTGCGTTCTTGAGGACATGGAGAATCTTGCAGCGCTTCATATATTGCCGTTAGACATATCGCAATTATTAGATCATGCTCGGTTGAACTTCCATTCATGATTTGGCCCTGCTGCCCAGAACTCACCCAGTCTGCTCAACCAACGAGCGCCACACACTGGGTGGGATGATCTGCATATTGCCGCGCCCGTACAGAGAGAGGATTCTAGCCCTTATGGGTGGATCTGATCCCGAAGGAGGCTCGCGAACAGCAAATGGAGGGTACTGGTATGCCTGTTCGAGATTGAAGCATTTAGAGAATGTAGAAGGGATCGGCACGAGCTGACGCGAGCTCCGACGACAGATGCTAGGCATGTAAGGGAGAGGCAAAAGAGTCTTTCTGGAAACTTTGATTATCTCCTCGGGACCGACAGAGTTAGCGCTGGATGATTGGCAGTCCAGTAGCGGTTCGTGTGGGTATACCATTAAACGCAGGTTGCAGCTCGGTTAGAGCCCTTCTTTAGGTGCCGCGAGTCGAAAATGGCGCTAGTGGGTCACGTGACCCACACGCGAGAATTTCAAAATTTCAACTCGCGGCACCTCTTTCAAAACATTACCTCCCGTCCCCTCCACGCGATTCGCTCGGATCCCCC